>JALIZH010008891.1:0-77541 GCA_030522465.1 Rhipicephalus appendiculatus | reverse complement strand
TTCAGCACCTCATCTGGTTTTGCGATGCCTCCTCGATAGGCCCACCACTGATCACGTGATGGCATGATGTGATTATGTAATCTGTTGACGTCACGTTAGAAGTATTGGGAATCTATGACGTAATCACCTGATTTATTACATCACTCATGTTGACGGCGACGATCCGTTTTCGGCTTTTATGAGGCATCTAAGGCTTTTGCAAAGCTGTTCAGATTAGCAATAAAGCGTAACGTTAACGAAACACTGTGTGCATAGTTTCAGCAAAACCAAGCCTAACATACATTTGGCTCGTGATAGCAAGAGTTAGGAGAGCAAAACCTCAGTCACATTTGAACTGGAAAGGTCAAGGTTCAGGTAATACTAACAAAAATTCAAAGAGTCAAGGAGTGTAAACACAAGAGTTACTAATGACCTTTATTTTGATAGCCGGGTGAAATGTCTGGGCGCTTCAGAAGACAGAGTACTCCGAACTTTTTTTTTCTTTATTTCATGTAGGTACATAAGGATAAAAAGGCATCAACGCATCATAACGCAAGGGTTGGCCATGAAACTGTGTCTGGCGTTTGCACATTTTAGTCGTCAACCCACGTGGGGCTCGTTTACAGAAGTTGTAAGCTGCTAATTAAGCCAGATCTATTACAAGGGCACGATACAGTTTTTAATGCGCTCCTGGCTCGTCAACGTTTACGGCAAAAAATATTAGCCCCGCTTTAATGACAATACGTATGGGTTTGATGGCTCTCGAAATTTTTCTAGGTGCCCCGAGCTTCACCAGCCCTTCTGACGTTCTCGTTACGTGCTTTTCCATGATTGAAACCTTCGACAGAGACCACGTCAGCTGTGTGGGAATATGAAAGCCGAGGTAGTTCTGGTGTTCTGCGTATCGACTTGAACTATGCAGATCTTGAACTCTTGACTTGAATGTCAAGACGTCCACAGGGTATTCTGACACGCAGTCCCGGCGCATCAAAGGTCTAAATAATGTATATACTCGTGGCATGCAGTCTCGTAAGAACAACAGCTGGAGGCGTAGCGTTCGTGCGCCGTGTCAATGCCTTCCTACCGCGGATGAGAAGCTCACACCTGCGTACTTGTTCTAGCTGTCACGGGGCACCACCTGGACAGACAAAGGAAAGGTAGGAGCACAGTAAACGCCAATAGCGTAATTCCTAAACGAACAGTGTCTGAAATACAACTGGAGCAGAATGCATGCAGTAGCTGCTATTATTAAAACACTGGAACAAGGGGGGAGTGAACAGAAACGTCAAAGGGCATGGGTATGATCTTATTTCAGGGGAGTACAAGAATTACGCGCATGAAATACATCTAAGTATCGGTGTTATGGTGTCAAGAGGTATGACGTGTTTGCAGACGAAGGCGTGTGCTCGTGTAAATATGCACTTCGTTCGGATATCGTACAAACTTTACCGCGGAAAAATTAGCCTGGAGGGTGGTCTTAAGTGGGCCGGCCACGATAAGCAGTACAGAAACTCGACGTGCCTTACCTTCCCCCCACCTGTCAAAGCTGGTCTTCCGCTTGCTCTCGCCGTTGGCCATTCGGGAAGAACCGCGCGGCGACTCTTGGGTCCCTATCCAGTCGAAGTAACGTTGGACCGCCGATGTCCTGGTAACGGCGACCAGCACGAAACGTGGCGTCCAAGTCCGCATGGTGGCCTTCTAGCAGTTCAACGCTTTCCCCGCTTAGGGCGATATGCAGGCAGGTCAGGATGTTTCGCTGTTGCTCATTCATTATGTACGTGGCTGCGAAGCGCTGGCCGCCCCAAAGGACCACGAACGCCAGGTCATATTTTCGTGTGGTTGAATTCGAGCGCTTGGTAATGATGCAGCTATAGAAAGTATTCTGCTCTTTTCTCATACTGAGATAACCGGGCCGACCAATGGACCGCAACGCTCTCAGCACGTTGTCCAGAAGCACAAAGCAGTCGGCCTGCAGCACGGAAGCGCCGAAGCGAAAGAGCAGCCACGGGCCAATCTTCTGCCTCGACATCAGCCAGCAGTAGAGCCAGCCGGCACGCTGAAGGAACCCAGTGCCGCTGGAAGGTTCCTCCAGGATGCGTAATATTTCACGGACGGCCACTTCCGGTTGTAGGCTACTGAGCTGCGAGAACCAGTCCGCGTCTTGAGCCTGGGCCAGGCATTGAATATCCTCCGCTGTCAATCGCTCGACGTGAAAGGGCAACAGTTGCAAGGCATCCATTGCCATTCTTGCAGTAGGCGGGAGGGAGTTCGAGGATGATGAGCGCTCTGTTGGACACTTAGCGGTAGCGTGATGCTTTAATGCAAGCAGCCGCTTCTGGCGAAGGGAAAGGTGTGCGGCTATTTCAGGTGTGACTGTGGCTTTGACAAACACATCTGTAATGCTATCACGCGTGAGGCAGCGCTCGCGTCACGCGGGCAAGTAGTCTTCAAAAGTTATGAAGTTATAAAAGATGAAGAGAGTATTGAATGGAGTGATATACATTGTTGTCGCTACGTGACTGTCACCGTGAGGTTGCCGTTGCGATGCCGCGAGATGGCCACCTATGTAGACACGCGAGTTCCAGAGGAGAGCTACGTTAGACGCTACTCGAGATTAAGATTAAGCGTCGTTAACGCAATGCATACCGTTCCTGATGTGCCGTCTACACCTTTCAATTACAAAGCCTGCGAGATAACCTTTACCAATACACATCTTCCGAGGCACTACTGTAGTATCGTGAGCAATATGAAAGGGAACACGCGACCGGGTGGCGAAGAGCCTCAAGGCCGAAGCGGGGCGATTCACAGCGGCTGCTCTAGGAAATAAAGTGAAAAGGGCGCCGCGGTCACTTTGTCAGCACGCCAGCCTCGCTGCAGCTGATAGTAAAACATGGCAGCTGATTTTGTTTCATGGGGCGCTCGCGAGATTAAGCCGGGTAAACCAACCAGAGCGCAGCAATGTGCCGGCGATCCGCGAAAAATTGCGCTTTTCCATTTGTTTGTGTGTGTGCGTGTAACACATAAAATCAATCAAGATACAGCAACATATGATTAAAGAAAAAAACGATACTGATCTTCACCGCGCCTGAGCATTCTACAGGCGTCACAATATCAACCTGTTAGTGGTGTCATATATTTCGAGCGTCGTTTATAACAGACGCGTGATGGGAACGACAAAAGTTCTCGGAGAAGTGTCACCCTTTCCACTTTGCCATGCGAGTAAAGGTCGAACAGCGGTTTGACGCCATTGGCGATGCACTCGCGTGTTCGATTTCATATTGCTCATGAAAGTACGTGACACTTTCTTTGACATTAAAATGAAAGGGTGATAAACGAGGTTGAAAGAAAGCGATAGCGTTCTCGATGTGTCATTTATACTGATATCGAAGAACAAGGAATTGAAGATAGAACAGATGCAGAAGAAAAGAAGAACACAGGAATATTTATTGCGTTGTGGAATTATGTGTTGTTGAATTCCAATGGCAGATCCAGATCAACTTTTTCTGCTCTGAGTGGAGCAGTCACATTCCAATGGCAGATTGGGAGCGTGAATTGTGCGTTCCCATGGCAGATTGAGAGCAACCGCAGATTACGGATTGCTCCGTGGAGCAAGAATTCTTGCTCCGCCGAAATCGGCGGATTTCGCCGGAAGTTCGCGTGACGGTTTCTGTCCGCCCGCATTTCATCCCGTCAGGCCGGATGTTACAGTCGCGGGCAGCCATGGATGACCAGTAAAACGCTTCGCCCCCTTCCCCCCTCGCGCCCTATCTGGCCCCCCTCGCAAGATTTCCGTGTACCGACTGCTCCCGTCAAGGCGCACGCGTTCCAGTCGCAGATTTGACGAGAGCAATCCCGCTCGGATCTATGCGCTCCGTTCGCGATCCGGCCGGGCGCTCGCGATCTGCCATTGGAATTCAACATAACTGACGATTTACTGTGTGCTGGCAAAACGCAAAAAATAAAAAATAAAACGTAGCTGCTGATCTCTCCGTCACAAGAATTTGCGTAACACGAAAGTAAAACGTGTCTTCACCGAGGTAGTTGAGCGTTTATTGTGCATTGATATATGAGAGCTTGTACAGTGTCTGTTAGTGTTCCGCAGCTATAGCACCGTTTGACGTGGATGCACCCGCGTTGATGCCTCTCGCGGGACATCCTCATCCCGACGACTAACGCCCATTTTCATGATTTCAACGTTGTGGATAGTTGAAGTTGGCAACAGTTACCGGGACACAGCATATCGTGAACCCCGCGCAAAGATGACATCAACAAGCACATAAAAAAGTCACAGTATCGCCGCAAGGGCGAAGCAATGAATGCGATAGCTACAAATTGGAATGTCACACGAAGAACGGTAAGCAGCTCAAAACTTGTAGTGCACTATTGAAGCACCAAGGGCGCACAAAAAGAAATCCACGCATCTCCACGAAGTGAATCATGACGAGTGGGCGAAGCTCTGGGTATCGTATGGGTGAGTGACCATGCGTTGTCCGAGCGTTGCCCCATGTAATCTAAATTGAATCACATAAAGTGACATAAAGCGTCTACGACAAAGCTAGGTCCTAAGGTCCATAATGTCTACGTTGAAGTCGCTGACTGGTATAAAGGGTTTTAGCTTATAGGTGTTTGATGTAGTTTCGTCACAATTATGATTGATGTTCGTCTAATATAAACCTTTTTTGATTCACACACACATGTTTCGAATTATAGTGACGGTTTTCTATATACCAATGACAGTGGAATATAGTGGAATTATACCATAATCCATTGGAACAAAGGCAAGTCATCATCCTCATGTTTTGATGTGCAGTATTATTATCTATGTAGTTATCCATTTATGCTTTTATCACAATCATAGTCATGGTCAGTTGCATTGGGTCCAGTACAGAAGGAAAGCCTGTCTCAATAATTACCAGTTTGTCCTGTCATGTGCGAGAGGACTCCATGTTGTGGTTGCGATTTATCACTCCAATCAACCCCGTGCGCCATTGGCTTGGTATTTTATCTCCCCCATAATCCTATAGGCCAGTAAACTGATGACCGATTATTTGTCCTTTGCATTACGTGACCTGCCGAGGCTAATTTTTTTTTCTCCTAATAATAACCATAGGCCATCGGATACCTAGTTTTTCCCAGTTTATTTCCTGATGCTCACTGCCGTTTTCTTATATCTTAATGTTCCGGATATTATTTTCCGTTTCTTTGCACCGTCCTCTTATTCCACAACATACATTTTGGGGCCTTCTTTCGTGTTGATGAGCATTCAAAGGTATTAATGACACTACAAGAAACTGGTCGTCGGAATGCTCGGAAGCCAAACCAGTTCATCGAAAAATCGTTTAAGCACATTCGGCAAACATAACTTACAATCTTTCTTCTCGTGAAAAGGAAGGAAAAAAATTAAGTACAACCGTTAACTCAACCGATACCGAAGCGAAATTTCCGTCTGTGCGTCAGCTGGCATCAATCGGCTTTCGAGAAAGTGTCGATAGGTAGCTTTACATGTTTACAACATCACTGAAAAAGGCGCTGTCCAAAAAAGAAAATGTCACTGTAAAGCAACGGCGGAAAAATTTTTCGGTTCGGCCAGTAGCTCTATTGAGAAGGATAGTGCTTAATCCTTCGTAACGACCGAATGAAAATGTGCTTACCTCTAGTCCGCCAAGAAGCGGAAAAATTTCGCTGTGCTGTTCCTTCCCGAGTTGTCGCATCACACAGCAGCACAGCGCACATTGTGTCATTTTCCTCGTTTGTCTAACGTTTTGAGTGCGTTTCCACTCACAGACACCTAAGGTTTCCCATTGAAGGCATATTAGAAAAATTCTACACGTGCACACAGTGAAAGCGGCAGGATCTGACGAACGGAATTGCAGCGAAAGAGATAATGGCGAAGGCGCCACCCGTCGGCGCAAAAAAGCAGCCGATTAAATGAATATATAGGGCGTTGAAAAAAGGGCATAGCCAAGAACACGTCTTATTTTTACGCGCAATTTCATGAGTTTATTTTATGCGTAAGTTGAGAAGGTAAAACCACATATGTAAAAGTTTGGTGCATTTTCGCTTGCTGCCGAAAAAAAAAAGCGACGCTTTATTTCCTACACCGAAACTAGTCGAAGTGTCCAGCGCCTGGCTTCACTATTTTTGCCTTTGCTCGATCTCTAGGGGCCGTTGTTACGTCATCAGTCAAACTAGGTGATCTCTCGAGCAATCGACGCTGTCGACTGGCGAACAGCAGCCAGTCTGTCTGATAGCATGTGCGCACGCTCCCCCTTCTTGTTTCTCGCATGGCGAGTTGAAGCACTCGCAGAGGTACCAAAATCGTCTGACAAAAGAACCCTTGCGAAGGAATTATCGAAACAAGCAAAGACCACGTTTTCTATTATAAAATGCGTGTAACTCCGCTAGCCTTCGCCGTAACGCGCGTACAACTTCAAAGCAGCCACTAAATTTCGACGAGAGGGCAGTCTCACAATCATGTTTGCAACAAAGCATAATGTGAAAGAAACATTGTGTGCATAGTCATTGCAAAACCAATCCAAACATACAATCCACTCATGGTAACTAGGTTTAAAAGAGCTAAACCCCCGCCACATTTAAATTGGTAAATGCAGAGGGTCAGAGAATTTCAAGGTTTCGATGAGAGTAAACAAAAGTTTTACTAATGACCTAGAGTTTGATGAGCGTGTAAAATGTCTTGAAGCTTCAAAGCACAAGAGTACACCACTTCAATCTTTCTTTATTTCTTGGTCAGTCAATAAAAAGGCATAAATTCATCTTGACGCAATGGTCAGCCATAAAATTGTGTCTCTGACGTTCGCCCCTTTTAGTCGTCAACCCGCGAAACCACATGAATGCGCACGTTTTAAAAAGTTTGGAGCTGCTGATTAAGACAGATCTATAACAAGGGCTAGTAAGAACACTCTTAATGCACTCTTCGCTCGTCAATGCTCAGGGCAAAAAGATTAGCAGCGCTAATCTGTAGATACGTATGGCTCTCATGGTCTCGAAATTTTCCTAAATGCGTCGAGCTTCACCGGACCTATCTGCGAGTCTGGTTACTTGCTTTCAATGATTGAAACCTTTGACACGCACTACGCCAGCATGCGGTATATGAAAGCCGGTGTATGCTGGTGCTCTGCCTATACAGTTGAATTGTCCGATCTTGCGCTCGGGACGTAAAAACAAAGCGTCCTGCGGCCAATGTGACATACTGTCCTGACGCATGGAAGATCTAGATGTGTTTACTGCTGGCATGCAGTCTCGTAGGATGAACACGGGAGGCGTAGCGTTCGTGCGCGTTGTCAATTCCTTCCAACAGCGGATGAGAAGCTCGAACCTGCGTACTTGTTCTCGCACTCACTGGGCTCCACCTGGAGAGACGAAGGAAAGACAGGAGGACAGTAAACGCCAAGACGGTAATTCAAAAAACGAACAGTGACTGAAATACGACTGGAACAGAAGACATGCAGTAGCTGCAATTATTACAACATGGCAGCAAGGGGGGAGTGAGCACAAATGTTAAGGGCATGGGCATGATTTTCTTTCACGGGACGTACAAGAATGACGTATAGAATGCATGTAAGTATTGCCGTTATGGAGTCAATAGGTCTCATATGTTTGCAGACAAAGGCTTGTGTTGGACCGCTGAAAGAATGGCCTGAAGTGGAGGCTGGTTTTAATCCAGGCTGGCTACGATAGGCAGTAAAGAAGCTCGGCGTCTCTAACCTTCCTTGTCTTGTCAAAGCTGGTCTTCCGCTTGCTCTCGTGGTTGGCCATTCGGGAAGAACCGCGCGGCGATAGTTGGGTCCTTATCCAATCGAAGTAACGTTGGACGGCCTAATTCCTGGCAACCGGCACTAAACGCGGTGTTCAAATCCGCATGGATGCCTTGTACCAGTTGCACGCTTTCCCCGGACAGGGCGATATGCAAGGAGGTCAGGAGGGTTTGCTGTTGGTCGTTCGTTCCCGCGTATGCAGCAGCGAAGCGTTGGCCGCTCCAAAGGACCAGGAACACAACAGCCCATTTTCGTGGGTTTGGATCCACGTCGTCGCTAATCATGCAGCCGAAGTAAGTACCGCGGTCTTGCATCACGCCGAGCGTGTAGGGCCGACCAACGGATTTCATTGCTTTCGCCACGTTGACTAGAAGCGCATATAAGTCGACCTGCAGCGCGGAGACGCCTAAGCGAAAGAGCAGCCACGGGCCAATCTTCTGCTTGGACATGAGCCAGCAGTACAGCCAGCCGACACGCTCACGGAGCACACGGACGCACGGAGAATCCAGAAGGCGGCCACGTATTTCCTGCACGGCCACTTGCGGCTGCAGCGTTCCGAGCCCCGAGAGCCAGTCCACACCTCGAACCTCGGCCAGGAGTTGAAGATCCCCCGCTGTCAATTGCTCGATGTGAGCAAGCAGCTCGTCCAGGACATTGACTGCCATTGTTGTGGAAGGCGGGCGGCGGCTAGGATGATTGGGTGCCCTGACAGTGGACTTCGCTCGGTGCGATGTGTAGCGTTCGTGTTGTGATAGAACCGGCCACTACTGGCGAAGAGAAGGTATACGACACTTGCAGGTGTGACGGTAGCTTTTTCGAACACGTCTGCGATGTTAACACGCGTGAAGTAGCACTCGCATCGCGTCTGCAGCTCGTCTTCATAAATAGTCGAGTTACCAGAAATGACGAGAGTACTGATGAAATGATACAAATTGTTACCGCTGCTTCACGGTCGCGGTGAGCTGGCCATTGCGATGACGCGAAGTAGTCGCTATGCAGATACGGAAGCGGCGTAGGAGAGCCACGCTAGACGTTTTTCGAGATCACGATCAAGAGTGGTTAACGCAATCCATAGCGTTCTTGTGCTCTTTACACCTTTCAGTTTGTCAGCCTACAAGATAGCCCTTAACAATGAACAATCGCCCAGAGGCTACTGCACGTGACAATTTCTTTGCCATTAAGGTTAAGGGGTGGTGAACAAAGTTAAGAGGAAGTGCTAGCATTCTTGATGTGTCATTTATACCGATATCGAAGAACCGAAATCGGAAGATAAAAAAGAGGTGCATGAGAGAAGAAAAGAATATTGATTGCCTTGTGGAATTATGTGCAGCTGCCGTTTAGCAAAGCTTGAATTAGGGCTAGTTGGTACGGTATGGTAATATAGTGGCCCTGAGCGAAATGCACTAACGACTCACGAAACAAAAGGACAGGACAAGCGGTGCGCAAACTCTCAACTGTTGAAACTTTGCGTTGAAAAGTTACAAGGCTAGCACCACTTGTCCTGTCTTCTTGTTTCGTTAGTCGTTCGTGAATTTCGCTCAGCGCAACAACATTAGAATTCAACCGAAGGCTCAGTGTGCGTACAAAAAAAAAAACTGTATTCCGAGCTTTCACTGCCGTGCACTGTCGATGGCAATATTTTTTTGTCTACCCGCTTTGAATGAATAACCACCTGACGTGTTCATTTATAGTAAGTAATATCCATCTCATCTTTTGCAGGTCAGCATCATCGGGATCGCTTGTTCCCTATGATTTTCTCCATTTATGCTTTTATCACCATCATGGTTATAATCAGTTAGTTTAGGTCGTCTTCAAAAGGAAAGCCTCGTTCAGCAGTCACCTGTTTAACCTGTCATGTGCCAGATGGCTCAATTTAGTGCTTGAATTTTTTTTTTTTGCTTTCATCACCCCAGTCAACTGTGTGCGTCATTGGCTACGTTTTGGCATCTCTGTGTCTGCATTCCGTCGCTTAAGTGACGACCGATTATTTGTCCTTCGCAATACGTGGCCTGCTGAGGTCCATTTTTTGCTTTGAATGGTAACAGGACACCACATGCCCAAGTTTTTTCTCTGATCTTCTCTTCCCTTCTTCCTATATTATAATGTTCCACATATTATTTTTCGTTTTTAGGGGCGAAGCTCCTTAGGGCATGGGCTAGTCCGGCATCGCCGTCGTCGTAGCCACCTCTATGCACATGGAAGGTACCCACTATACGCCATGACGATGACGATGACGCAACTTGAGGCTAGATCCAATACAAGAACCATTGGCTCTGCATTTCACGGACCACAAAGCAATAATAATGAAGGCAAAATGAAATCAACAACTCAACACGATATACCATTTATAACCAATAAACCTTGTATATAACTGCACACCGCTTTGTCACTCATTTACATGCGTGAGTGGGCAATGTCACGGGTGATTTACGGTTAACATCGAACGATCCCACTGCTTCGCCCACTCATCATCATTCACTTCGTGGAGATGCGGTGATATTTTTTTTGGACGACCCTCTACTTCCACGATACATTTTGACTTGTAATTCATCGAACGTAATTTCAGCGTGCAAGTTACACCTGTGACGACTCCTCTTATATTTATACCTTCGCTGCTTTTTTTCCACGAACATTCTACACCTATCATGCTTATCTCAATCGCTGAGCGGTTAATACTTCCAAGAGTGGGCATAGCTGTGAACCAGAATGACATTTTTTAAAGACTTTTTCCTGATGATATTTAACATCCGCTTGCTGCTGGTGCCCGGCTCGCATTCAGTCATCTTTAAGGAGTCATGCGCAGCAGGATACTTGTTGACACAAACATCGATTTTCATTTAAAACCAATCAGTGTTCGCTGTCATCAGTGTGTTTTCGATCGTACTCGAGGAAGGTGACTCGAATCGCAATCATTGCCCGTTATTCCCCCGTTTCCGTCGCTTGCTACGCCTGCGGATTATTCTTGGCTTTTTCTAGCTTCGGCAACGACACCTGTGCGCCCCTTGGTGACTCGTCCGATGTTATCTGGCTCACCGACGCACCTCCCCTCAATTTCCTCTACAGTGCGATGCACCGGCCATTACCCGCATGCCATCATACGGTCGGACATGGAAATGCAATCTTCTAAATGTTCGTCTCTACTGTGGATTCAGTTTCATAGTTTTTTATTCTTATATAGAAATAAAGGTCAAGGATTTGATGTTGTGGCATGTTCCTTCTCTAGTTTTCGGCATGGAAGAGCCAAGGAAGGTTTCGACGTCAGAATGATTTTGATGATTCGTGGGAACATTCAACATCATCCTGCATCTTATAACATACCCAAGGAACTTACTTTAATACAGCAGTTACTGAACATACAGATGCTCACCACCGAAAAATTCGGACGGTACCTCGATCATGTGAACTGCAGTCATGCACAGCTGCTAAAGCCACAGGGAATCTTGGGATCAATGGGCAATGAATAAGGACCATTGGACATCGATGGGCAAGGAATGCGGCATCTTTCAGTGAACTTTCATGTTGCTAGAGCTTTTATTGGCGATTGCAATTATATGGACACTCTCGGCTGATTTTTCCCGTTGCCGTCGCCGTCATGCCCCGGATATGTATATGTATGTATATGTATAAAAAAAGGGCTCAAAGAAAAAGAAATCCGAAAAAAAAATCCAACGCACCCGACCGGGGATTCGAACCAGCGACCCCTCGACCGCAGCGCGGTGCGTTAGACCACTGAGCCACTCCCACTGTTCTTTTTTCTTCGTTGCAATGTAAATACATTATATACATATACACGTGTGCCACACATCACGCACCAGCTTGCGTGAGGCTGGCTACATTCACTTATGAACTTTTAAACGTTTCAATATATCTAATATACAAAGCATTTCTGCAGTTGCCCCTCGGTGCTCTGGCACTTCTCTGAGCTTCGTGACCTGTTTGCGCCGGCATAATAATGGCAAGCTATTTAAGCACACCACTTAAGGCTGGCGGTATGGGAATCTCGGAGGAGCTTGAGTTTGTTTTCTATCAAGCAACGCTCCCCCTTTTCCTTTCACTTTGAAAACTGCCCTGGAGGCGCGCACGAAAACGGGCCCCATTCTGTTACCACTCGTGATGTGGAAATGAAAAAAAAAGAACAGCTTGCACCTTGCGTCAGACGCCACCGCGTGGCAGGAGATGCAGATGGGTCATTCCGCCCGCCGCACTTAAAAAGAAGAAGAAATATCTAAAAGCGTCGTGTTCTGCGTTGTGGACATCCCCCCAGTGTGGGTATGTGCCATAGAGTAGAGGGAAAAGCAAAACAAAACAAAACTTGGCAGCGCGTTGTTCAAACACAAAGACGTAACAACTGTGATAGTTGTTAGTTGACTGGTTGTCCGGTGTATACCTGCGCGTCCTTTTCGAGCGTCCTTCTTTGTGCTTCATTGGGAAGCTACAAGTATCGAGCTGCTCGTAGATCTTCGTGTGACATTCCAATTTCTTGCCTATCGCATTCATTGCTTCGCCCTTGCGGCTTTTCCTTCGAGCTCTGAAATGGAAAACGGGACGACCCTATGGGAGTACATGTAGCGAACAATGTGAACTTTGTTTACGTGCTAGGGGGGATTGTCACTGTGGATGGAGCTAAATATTTACGGGGACACCTGGGTCAGGTCATCCTCAAAAGCTTCCCAGATAGATCTGGTTGTATGTCAAAGTTCAGCTGCCAATTGAAGTGGGTTGTGCTTTTAAGATACTCAACAACAAACACTCCAAAGGGGAAATTGCGTTTCCATTTTGTTTTTTAAACAAACAATTACAAACTAAACACAATGCTTCTAACAACTAAACATAATGCCAAGTTTTTCTTTAGCAATGCACGCTGCACAGTGCCATCCATTGTTAGCCCGAACACGGCTCAGTGTGGCAGCGCTCTACGGAGCGCCAGTGCAGCCGGCGCGGCCGCACGTCGATTGGAAGAGGCGCAGGCGCACATGAGTGCGCTGCTCTTGCTGTACTACAGACAAGCAAGGCCGACGCCTGGCTACCACGGAACGACACGCTCGAGTGATGTAGGCAGACGACGTAAAGCATCTCCCCTCTGTCCGTGCGCGCATGCGCCGCTACGCTTCACTTGCGCGGGCGCGCAGGCGGCACTGGCGCTGCGCGGAGCGCGGCCACGCTGAGCCGTGTTCACCAGTGGACGGCACTGTACGTACACTCAGAGCGGCGGACAGAGCGTCGGGTGTCGAAAAACTGACAAGCGGTGAAGCGCGTCGGCTTTTATACATGTATCATGGAAGATTCCAGCGTTATCGCTAGCGGCCGCGTAAGTTCCAGAACTAACGCCAATGTTCCCGTTGAGCACGTAATCTGACAGGAAGGTTCTAACATTATCTAGATAGTTCCCAGTGATTCGGGCGCGCTTTGCGCAAGGGCAGCCGTTACATTGCAAGGGACGGTAACACGAAAATAGAAAGAAAAGAGTGGGCGTGGCAATATTATAATTCCTGCATCATTCGGAGATCCTTTGACACCAGCAATAAGAAAAGCGCCCTGACTAGCAAAGAACGATGTTCATTGACGGAACTAAGTTTTTTCGGCCGAGGCTGTACAGCGACTGCTTCTTGCGAAAGCCATCGCGCTTACCTTGGGCTATCATTAAAAAAATGCATAACCATTTGTACTCCGGTTGTTACACTTATATGCGCAACAGCATGGCGTAGCACCAGCACACAGCGCAGAAAACAACACGCGCGCATTGTCGCTACGTGGTGCCACGGCGAAAAATGGCGCTAGCGAAATAGAAAAATATCATCAAAACGCAACATCCGCGCGTCTCTAAGGGCAACCGCAAAGGAGACCAATCATCGTGCAGAAAGAGCGGCGCAGAAAGGGGGGGGACGCGAAAGGGGCGAGGAGGGAGAAATGAGGTTCCGGGAGTCGCGACGAGCAAGGTTGCCGTTGGGTGGACATGAAAAGGCGCCAGAACTCACGCCAAAAGTAGCCAAAGTAGCCATGTCATTTGATATTATCGCCGAATTTCTAGCCATGTAGAACAGAAGCGGTATTATCAACAGAATCTTTACTATTGATGGATAAATAAAACCATTTTGAATAATTAAAAGCCACAAGTTTAAAAAAAATTCCCGCCATATCCACGAAGTGAATGATGATGAGTGGGCGAAGCTCCGGAGGTAATCTGGTAAACCGTGAATCCCCGTAAATTATGCCCACTCGATCATCATACAAAGATCCTGACACACAAACGCGGGGGGTGTGGTGTGATTATGAACCTTTGTTATCGGCGTTGCCGTTTTGCCTTTCGAGGGCGAGAGCGCGTTCACGATCGTTTTCATCCATGGCAGAAAGAGAATGTGTGGCCTGGAACGCGCTTATACTTCCTGGTCATCAGCGTCATCGTCATCGTTATCACGTGTAGTGGGTACATTCCACTATACTGGAATGCGCTTGGTCATCAGGCGTCATCGTCATCTTTATCACGTGGAGTGGGTACATTCCACTATACGTGGCTACCTACCTACTACTACCATTACTACTACTACTACTACTACTACTACTACTACTACTACTACTACTACTACTACTACTACTACTACTACAGAGGAGGGACAGACCCACACCCTAAGGAGCTTCGCCCCTAAAAAAGAGCCATGGCGCCAACTGGAAAATTTTCGTCGCCAACGGGGTCCAAAAGTAGCCAGTTTGGCGAAAGTAGCCACTAACGGCAACCCTGGCGGCGAGTACAATGAATAGCCGCACTTTCCCAATATGAAGGGGCTTTAAATGCAATCGCCTGACAACAAGAAGAAACATGGTTTTCGCATTCCAGTCGTCCTAAATGATTGCGTAAGGGGCCCTGCGATTGTCTCTACACTGGAATGCGCCGAAAGCGCTGGAGTGAAAGCTGATGTGATTTATGTGTCTGTACTCGCGGACGACTTTTCTTGGACACGAAGGAAATGATTTGAAGGCGGTTAGTCTACAAATGTGTTCCTACGCAAAGTAGTCCGGTAGGGCACGCATTTCGTACCGCTGTGAAAAGTAATGAGAGCGTGGCATAACAATGCGTTCAGCTGTGCTTGATTCAACGGCCATCGCTTGGGGAATTTCATCGCAAGCTTCTGAGGCACGTAGACGGAAGAGCTAGGAGACGGACGCTCGCCTGAAGACACAGACGACAATTAGCGTTTTAGTTGCACATAAAAGGCGCGACGTTGACACGCGTGCAAGTACGTAAGATGACATCATGTAAAGTGAAGCGAATAGAAATATCACACAAGCTGTACTGCGTCCTCTTTCGAAGACCTTCAAGAAACACAGCAAATGTTTTTTTTTTTTCGCGGTCTCAAATGGAAAACAGGGATGACCCTATGGGAGTACTTATAGCGAACGAAGAGCCAGGCGCGCCAGCACTGTGGTTGGAGCCAAATATGTACGGGGACACCTGGGTTAAGTCATCCTCAAAAGCTTCCCAGCTTGATCTGGTTGTATGTCAAAGTTAAGCTGCCAATTCAAGTGGGTTGTACTTTTAAAGTACACGACAACAAACACTCCAAAAGGGGAAATTGCGTTTCCATTTTGTTCTTTAAGCAAACAATTACAAACTAAACATAATGCCTCTATTGGCACCGTTGAAACGTTAACTACGATTCCTCCGCATGCGAAGCGCTGCATACCAAAACAAGCAGTGATACTCATGGTAGAGTCTAGTCCCCTTGGTCTAGTCTCAAGGAGGTTTAAAAATAAACCTCCTTGGTCTAGTCTACAACAAAAAGGGGAGTACTCCCAAACGGCCGCAGCACCAGTGTACAAAAAGTGAAGCCCCAACAGTGTCAAGCCGCTTGGGGCGCTGGAATCGTTAGTCTGCAATGTGTCGTCGTTTTCAGTCACCCGCGGTTACACCAAAGCGGTGCAAAAGTGGAATGCCCGCTTCCCACTCCAAAGGCCCGGGTTCAAATCGCAGCTTTAGATGCTGAATTTTTATTTTATTGCGATAGGAAAACATGGATACTTTCGGCTGGTTTATGTCGTCGCACCTGAGCGGGGATGCGAACCAGCGCCGCAGCCCGCTGCCCTAGACAACACAGCCACGCGCCGTGCTTGTGACGGCGGTATTACGGACCATTTACCGCTCTCGCTACGCAGATCTCAGAGGAGCTTGAGCGTGTTTTCTATCACGCTACGCTCCTACATTTTCTTTCACTTAGAAAGGTGCCCTTGCGACACGCACGAAAAAGTGGCCCCCCTTCTGTACACACTAATGATGTACAAGGAAAAAAAGAACTAAGGGCACACTTTGTATCAGACGCCACCGAGTGGCGGGAGACAATGAGTGCTTATTCCGCGTGCCGCTGTCAAATATCAAACAGCGTCGGCTTCTGTATTGTGGACCATTACTCAAACACTTGGGTTGCTCAAACACAAAGACGTATCAACTGTGACAGTTGTTCCTTCACGCGTGTCCTGTCTATACCTATGCGTTCTTTTCGAGCGTCCTTGTTTGTGCTGTAGGGGCGCGCTACAAGTATCTAGCTGCTTGTCGTTGTTCGTGTGACATTAAAATTTCTTGCTCTCGCATTCGCTGGCTCGCCCTCGTGGCGAAACTGTGACTTTTTTTTTGTTTATGTCCACTAGGTTTTGGAGCCAGTGTACCGCAAGAGCGAGAGAAAGGCAGAAAGATCAACTGGGTGTGCGTGAAGTGGTTCTTGAAGGAAGAAGGTGGCGCTCACTTCGGCAACCCCTGGGGGAGTATTACCATACCATAGACAGTTTGCTGCCATTAAAAAGGCGAAGGGTCACAAAGGATAAAAATAGGAGAATGTCAACGGAACACAGACAGTTCGTCGGTAGAAGTCTTTTTCCGAGCTTGAGTTAGTGTACTTTTGGTATGTTGTTTGTTGGTCATCACATCGTAAATGTGCTCCCTTCAATGGTTTAATGTTATCGAGGGGGCGTTGACTCCGACAGGATGCGCAAAAGCAAACTCCAAGACACTCATGCGCGATCTCCGTCGGCTATGTGGTTTACTTAAATATGCGTATACCTTATCAGCGTTATTTGCGCAATCATGCGTTCTGAAAGCGGGTATGAAAAGCGGGTTTCGTTGCTTCTCGCCGATATCACACACTACCGTATCGTGGAGTTAACTTTCGCGCGATATTAAAAAAAAATGCCCCCACCTCCCCGAAGGGGAATCGTGAGGAAATGCGAATGCATTTCGCGCGCGCTTCACTCCATTTATATATGGTGGATGTGGTTCGGAAGTAGGAAAAGGCGCCTAATTTCTGCAGCCCGGTCGGGAGCACGGCGCAGCGCCTTTTTTTTCATTTTTATGTTTTTTCTTTTTTTTATCTTGGGGAGCTCCGCCGAGCTCCCGCGATGCGAGCGCCCTCACACACCAGAGCGCGCTCCTCCTCTCCACCCACTCTCCGCTACTCCCGCCCGCACCACCTGCTGCGGTTGCTAGGGGCGAGGATAAGCGTGCGCGCCCGCAGCTGTTGCTATGGGAGAGGGAGTGAGAGCGGAGAGATAACACCTGCCGGCGCGCGGACACCTCCTCAACCTATCCTCCTCCCCGCGGACAACGCCGGACAACGCCAACGCCGGATGCCTGACATAGCTGACTAAGAAATGCATTCGCATTTAAAAAAGAAGGAAAGGTGAACGTGAGGTTTACTATTGTATAAATGGACACTTCTGTGTGTCATCACACACTGAACGTGAAATGTTTTCAGATGTACCTGACCACTTGTGCTGTATCGTCATACATTGGATAACTTATTGATAATAATAATAATATCTGGGGTTTAACGTCCCAAAACCACCATATGATTATGAGAGACGCCGTAGTGGAGGGCTCCGGAAATTTCGACCATGTGGTGTTCTTTAACGTGCACTGACATCGCACAGTACACGGGCCTGTACCATTTCGCCTCCATCGAAATGCGACCGCCGCGGCCGGGATCGAACCCGCGACCTTCGGGTCAGCTGCCGAACACCCTAACCGCTATACCACCGCGGCGGATCATTTATAGTTTATTGAGCATAACTGTGAATAAATGATGCGAGCACAGATGAAGCATTCGAAGCTGATAGCGAGATTGAACATTATACTTTACATTGACTGCCGATTGTCGACAATGTGCGATTGTGAGAATGAATTCTAAATCTCCATGAGAGAATGAATGTGGTAATGATCTTTATTTATTTTTGGGCCAACAGATAAAAGAAAGTGCGCATGCTTTCGGTGAAAACGGCCACCCTAGCACTTGTGTCTCCTACGGCTTCCTATTTCAGCCACCTATCCAGGCAGCCATGTCACAACTTGCTGGGTTTCAAAATGTCTGAAGCTGCCGATTTAGACAGCTCTGCGAGAAGGTGACAGAGGTACATATCTTGAAGTGCGCATTATTGTTTTAATATTCTGGCTGAGAGATATGAACACCGCTATTCTGTCCTAAACCTGCCTTTGGTGGCACTTCGAGTCTTCCGAGATGCTTTGCAGTATGCTGGCTTCGCTACAGGTCTAGTTATGAGCTACCCAGGGATGCAACCTTTGTAAACACTGCATGCTATTCATACGGTGTAAAAAAACCTGTGTACATCTGGAGCCGTTGTTTCTATGTAGGCTTGGAGCCTTGACGAAGTAGCTATTGTATCATAGACGTAAAGGCGGTGTGTTCCATGTCTTCTTTCCCTTGGTGTACTTGACAGGCCTTGTTGCTTTTGTTCCTGGCATGCACTCCAGTAGGAAGAACACGCGAAAAAATAGTTTTCGCGTGCTGTGTCAATGCCTTCCCAAGGTGGATGTCGAGTTCGAACGAAAGCTCCCCTGGAAACTCGTACCCCTTCCTTGTCACGGAGCCTCGCCTGGAGAGAAAAAGGAAAAGAGCCACCAGGGGACGCTAACAGGCAATTCATAAATGGGTAGGCGGTCAGTGAAACCCTATTCACAAAACGAGGAGCGGAAGTCTCTCAAGACATCTCAGGCGTATCCCGTTCCACTGTGTTGACATGTCTTGTCTCATTACTAATAACCGTATTACCCAGGTCACGGTGTCCACTGAAAGCTTCAACGAAGCGGACATAGAACACCGAGTACCTGTTGAACAGACTGAGCGTACGGTGATTAGAATCAACATGCACATTGTGTATAACAATGATTGAAACAATGTGATCATTTGCTTGTCTTGAAACAGCTTGCCAGCTTCAGGTTCATAATCCGGTATCAAGTTGTGAAGACACGAACGAGCCACTTTTTATTCGACATGCATGGAACGCAGCCGTACTGTTTAACCTCACATGCATATTATGTACGCTGACTTGCATTTCTGTTTTGTCACACCTGAATTTCCTTCCCCCAGGGTAGGATAGCAAAACGGATGCGCATCTGGTTGACCTCGTTCCCTTTCCCCCCTGATTCTCTTCAAACATAGACAATAGAGCCAGACCGCAAAAGCGCACGAAAATAATTCACTTGGATACAGAATGAGCTAAAGAAGCCAGTAACAGTCCTTATCGTTTAAGTCCGTCTACAGAAGCTGTAGACGATGAGCAATGAACAAGCCGGACTGAAGTGTCTTACCTTGTTCATGCTTGCACAAGCTTAGGCCTGCCCAGGCACCCAAAGAAGTTTTTAAATGCGAATGCATTTCTTAGTCGGGCTATGTCAGGCGGCGTTGTCCCGCGTTGTCCGGCGTTGTCCGCCGGATGAGGAGGAGGAGGATAGGTTGAGGAGGTGTCCGCGTGCCGGCAGGTGTTATCTCTCCGCTCTCACTCCCTCTCCCATAGCAACAGCTGCGGGCGCGCGCGCTTATCCTCGCCCCTAGCAAACGGAGCATTTGGTGCGAGAGAGTGTAGGAGAGGGTAGGTGCAGTGCTTCGCCGCTCCTTCTCTTGCCGTTCACTCTCTCCTCCCTGCGTCCCCACTCTCCCGTCCGCTTGCGCCTCACTCTCGACCGTTCGCTGGCTGGGCGCCTCTCAAGGCGATGGCAGAAGTCGGTGTCGGCGCATTCGCATTTCCTCACGATTCCCTTCGGGGAGGTGGGAGCATTTTTTTTTGTTGTTGGTAGACCGAATTACTGAGCATGCGCTGACTGCGACGTATTCGACTGGACGCATAATCATGTGGAATGAAGTCACGTAGTGGCGAAAAAAAACAGCAGGCGGTAACATGGCTAGATTAGCATTACCTAGGCTTAAAGAAGCACTCTAGACCAGTTCCATTGAATGTATTCCAGCAAGTCACGTCTCATGCTGTTCAGCAAGAAACTCCTGAGCTACAGTGAGAAGGGTGTTGGCGCGATTATTTCGTATACCATAGTGCGTCTGGGCACTGAAATGATCCCTAATTGGGATCAGTCCGCAGCAAGTATCCGCTTGCTTGTCGCCACTTCACTTGTTACCCAATTAAAATTTTAAATTGATGGGTTATTTTCGCGCCAAACCGTGACATGATTCTGAGACTCTGTACTGCGGGATTAATTGTTGGCGTTAACCACCGGGAGTTCTTTAACTCACAAAATCTGGTCTCGAAGGTAGCGCTAACATCCGCAACCTTGGCGGCAGCATAGACAAGAGAACGGGGATATGAGATAAGAAGTAGGAAGTGAAGGTAACACAGGGAGAAACAATTCATTCAAAAGTGCATATTAACACTACAGTTTGTCAGTAGATAATTTTTACGAGCGTGGGGTGGTGACAGGGCATCTCGTGACAAACGTGTGCGAGGAGCGCTAGGATTCACGTGAACACTTCACTCTAAGAAAAAAAAGAGTCAAAAGAGGATTACGAAGCCATTATTTTCTTCGGGTGTTCACTTGACCCCTTTTGGATGGTAGACGCAGAGAAAGAGAGTTGGCAATTTGAGAGGAATTACAAAACTCTCGTGAAGCACGTTTCGATTGGCTTCCGCTATCAAGGCGCCGCCGTAAACGCCATACATGTTGCGCGTTTGCGGTTCGGCGCCGTTGGCGTGGGCACACACTCTTGCACTGGCGCCAGGGAGCCTGCGCGCCAGGCCAGCCGCGCGGTTCCTCCGCCTGCCTCCGCCTTTCCGCCTGCTCTCTCTTCTCCGCCTTTTGGAATGCGTTGCGCTGGGCGCGCGTCTTGTAGTTTTGAGTTCGAGTGAACATGCGTATTTGCAGTGGCGGTCACGCCAGGCTCCGTGCTCGAAATGACGCTTTTAGTGAGGAATATTCTTGAAGTTGCGGACACGGTACTACGTGCGCCTCTTAACGGTGAGTGTACTGCTTTCTTAGGTACTAATTACACAGCTTAAGCTGGGTGTCTGCAGGAGCTCTGCGGAAGTAGGCTGCCAGCCATATCCAACTGGAGCCTGCGTCCGCGATGCTGTTGCAGGATGTTCAATTAAAACAGTCACTTAACGAGTTGAGACCGCTATGCGCGTTGTTGTGTAAGCGATTGCATGGCATCAAGGGTGATTGCTTTCTGATCGCACATTGTGTCTGAACTGCCGAAAGTGCTTGATATGGTTTTGAGATGCTCTTTAGTCAACGTCATAACAACATTTCCATCGATACTCGAGTGTGCAGCGTGCTTCCACGCGTGGAAACGTGAAAAAACAAAAAAAGTCTGTATACAGAGACGCACTGCATATAATGACGTTCGGCTTTACAACAGAATCGAGTGAATGTGACAGTGGGAGCTATGTGAGGTAATTCTAACATATGCCATGTCTCATGTCGACGTAGACGGCGTCCGCGTCCGTTGCTGTCGTTCGGGCGCTCGTACAACTGAGTATTTAGGAATGGGTTACGTTTGTAGAACACGCTGTCAGTAACCGCTCACGGCGTGCCCCTGACTGCCGGAGGATGCGCTTGGTTGTGGCAATATGCCGGCGCAAAGCCGGGCTTATTCTGAAAGCACTTTTTGAAGCGACTTATCGGAAAAGGAGGGCCTTCATTCGTGCATAACCAGTGCCTAACGCGAAACGTGGTTCCCGCCTTCTATTACGTGAAAATGTGTTTTCGTTGCGAAAATATTTAAAACGAAATACTCGTGTCAGATGTGTGTACAGTAACGGTATGTTGAACAAAGGGTGGTTTAAATAAAACTAATCAGTCTGTGTGTTTGTGTGTTGGTTATTCCCAGGGCAACGAAGGTGTCGTTATGGTCTGGCGCTTCACCACTAGTGATAGGAAAATCAACAGCGGCGTTCGTAATGTCAACGAGGCACTCGGCCGTACATTTCCTTTGGTTGGACAAGACGACGCAGGAAAATAGGTGAGTGGCACCCACGCAATGGAGCCTAAAACCATACCCAGCATTCCGGGACATCGCTTTTAGTTCACCGTTTTTCACACCACGTGGCGTACAGACCTTCAACTTTCAAAACTGGCGCGATAACGCATGGAGCGCGGCAGACAAAGTGGCCATACATAAAAAAAAAAAAACAGCAACGAAGCAGCTCGATGTCGACTATCGCCACCGAGAGCGAACCGTGATCGCTGACTGATAAGCGCAAGTCGTGTACGACGAGCGGTCGGTTGGTTGCTCGATCGTGAATCAAGTTTTTTTTTTTTTTTTAGTGAATCCGCGCGCACAAGTCACTTGGCTGCGCTTGACAAACTCGTATTTCGAAAGGGCGTGCTGCCCTTCCTCTCGTCCTTTTCAATATATTTCGTGCGGTTGTATAGTTGTCGGCCCCACTGGTTTCTTGAAGAAAGTTAGGACGTCCTTTTGTCGCGGCCGTTTTTGTAATCTGTGAAAGCTAATTTCGAGAAAATAATATCAGCCTCTGAGATGGCGATGACGCTTTGAGAATATGTAGAGACAGGCTTCACGTAGCTAATATTTGTTGGCGTCACTTAACAAGTGAATTTTTTCGCGCTATAGAGTGAAGGCAACGTGCCGTGCCGTATTCGCTGCCAGTGATAATCTTTTTTAAGAGCTCAAAACGTAGCAGAAATAAAGGCCTAAATTCATTACAGGGACGAAATTGCTGAATTATTTTCCAAATTTAAGCATTTTAAGAAAGACGCCTTAATTTAAACAACGCTCTTAACGTTTCTAGAGCACATAATAAAAGACGTCCGAAATGTATTTCATT
The DNA here is from genome assembly GCA_030522465.1 of Rhipicephalus appendiculatus. Lineage (NCBI taxonomy): Eukaryota > Metazoa > Arthropoda > Arachnida > Ixodida > Ixodidae > Rhipicephalus > Rhipicephalus appendiculatus. The sequence continues at coordinate 54,715 of JALIZH010008891.1, read as the reverse complement.
GTACATGACATGCTATACAGCTCGTCTTCCCCTCTTTGCTGACTGTTCGTGAAAGCGTAATGAAACCAATTATATTCACATATGCGACCGTCCGCTGTGGTGATGTATAGCGGTTACAGTGCTCGGGTTCTGACCCGAAAACCGCGTGTTCGACCCCGTCCGCAGAGGTCACATTTCGATGGAGGCGAAATGGAGGAAGCGCGTATACTGTGCGATGTCAGAGCACGTTAAAGAACACCACATGTTCGAAATTTCCGGAGCCCTCCACGATGGCGTCCTTCATAATCATATCGTGGTTTTGTGACGTAAAACCCCCGATGATATTTGGATGTACGTACATAACCGCAAAGCACACCTCTTTGTTTCACTGGCTATGCGGTCTGCACAACGGCATCAGGTCTTGGTTAGAGACCCGATTATTTCGGCCAGTTTTATTTAGAACGAAGAACGCGTACAAGCGAGTTTGAAGATAGCTCTCGTCTGGTTTCCTTGCTCCTACTATAGTGTAATTGTTTCTTTGCACGTATCGCTCAAGAACAGCGTGGTAATATTTTTACATGGTGATGTTTCTTAAAAGGTCCCTCGCTAGGACCTATTTATTACTTGCTTGACGCGCTTATTGGCGAGTTTTTAAATCAACCACTCATTGGTTCAAATAAATGTTTGACGCTAGTGCCATTCTACGCTTCTGGGACGCAACACAACACACGTTAAGGGGCCTTCTCACACTACATGACATTATCATAGTTTCTTTTTTTTTTCGAACAGTTTCAAGAACCGGCGTGGCTGTGTTGTAGAACACCTGTTTTCCGTGCAGAAGTACTGGGTTCAATTTACGCACGAGTTATTAATAATGTTCATTTATTTGCAGCTACCTCGACCTTTCGCCCACGGGCAATGCTTTTTTTTTCACTCACAACGAAGACGCCGACACCAGCGTCGGCACCGGATTTTTCGCTACAGATAACTTTTTTGTGGAATACTTAGCCACCAATGAAATCACGCGCTGCTCCAAAAACGCAGGGTTGGTGTAATATCAGTATACTATATCATGCCTCGTTCACATTAGGGACGCCTCTGATAAGACAACTACTCAATTTTTTCAAAGAAAATTTGTGCCTCACATAATAATAATAATAATAATAATAATAATAATAATAAAAATAATAATAATAATAATAATAACATTAATAATAGTAATAATAATAACATTAATAATAATAATAATAATAATAATAATAATAACAACAAATATATTATTCTCGTATGAGTATTGTGTTACTGTTGTTGTATTTGAAGAGTTTGTTTCACATTTGTTTTCACGGATGGATCTACAATGGATGAAAGCTCGTCTGCGGCTTTTCATATACCCGTATATAAAATAGAAAGAGATTTCCGACTTTCTCGAAAGGCATCGTCTACAGCAGCGGAGCTTGTTGCAATATTACAAGCTTCAAAATTCATTGTTGAAAGCCAGCAAAGGCAAAACTGGGTAATATATTCTGACTCCAAAGGAGCGCTACAAATGATTAAGGATTTTTATTTTCATATAGATGATAGCATAATATATGAAATCTTAAAAACAATTACCGTCGGTTATCTGGACGGCCATGAGATATGTTTTCAGTGGCTTCCAAGTAACGTAGGATTGATGGGAAACGAAAATGCTGACAAATTAGCCACTGCAGCACACAAAAAAGTTCACTTGACACCAGTGCCCGTTTATTTCTCAGAAAGCAAGAAGGTTCTTTCCGAACTGCGCCACAAATTGTGCAAGAACGCTTGATTTGACGAAAATACAAAGTCTTCACTCTTATATCAAATAGATCCGTCTCTCCGATTTACACCGAATCAAAAGATTGATAGACCATTTGACACACTACTGCACCGTCTACGATTAGGTGTTGCATACACACCTCACTTCTTATGCCGCATAAAAACAAGAACGTCCCCGCACTGCGACCACTGTGATCATGTCGATGCGTCAGAGGAGCATATCATTATTGAATATCCGCGAATTGACGAACAACGCGCTCAACTGAGTGATCGATTGAACCGCCTCGACAGACGACCATTTACGATTGGAAAAGTACTTGGACCATGGCCACATCCCGATAATCAAAGGGGCGCAGTGAGCGCCCTCCGTGATTTTTTAATGGACACAAATTTAATTAACTGTCTTTAGTTCTTATTATACCTTGCCACTATTTGTTCGGACTCTATCCGCCATGTGATCACGATATATGAACTGGACTACGCCCATATATACTGTGCTCATTCATTCGTTATAAGCCCTATATTGTATATATATACCAAGTGACTCTGATTATTTTTTTTCTTCTTTTATTGTTAATTTTTCGTATTTTTATGTTTATCTTGTACATTACTGTCATGATGTTGGGATAGCCTGCTCCAATGTAGCCTACCTTCCCATATTTTGTCAGATATATATAAAAAAAAGTTTATTGAACTCTGCCGTAGGGATCGGCCGGTAGCTTGACCAACGACTCAAATCAACGGATCTTGCGGGCGAACGAGAAGCGCCATCGAGCAATGCGCGCTATACAGACAGACCTGCGATGTCGGAGGAGATGATGACCCACTATAACGTTCGTTGTTCTTCACTCTATTATTATTATTATTTTTACTATTATTATTATTATTATTATTATTATTATTATTATTATTATTATTATTATTATTATTATTATTATTATTATTATTATATAAACGACAAACAGTGAGTAGTTGTCTTATAAAGGGCGTCACCAACGTAAACGAGGCATGTTACTATTGATATTACAGCAAGCGCACGTTTTCGAACAGCGCGTGATTTCATTGTTGGCTAAGTATTGTTAGCGAAAATAAACGTCTTCCGGGGGCCAGAATTTGAGATAGATGCAAATAAATAGACAATATGAATATTCGGCTCGAGAGGAAATCTAATCCAAGACTTCGCACGGAAAACAGGTATTCTACACTGTTTCGATAAAAAAGCACTATAATAATGTCTTGTAGTTCGAGGATACCCCCTTCACACATGTAATATTGCGTGGCAGAAGTGTAGAATCGCACCAGCGTCGTACATTTGAATTGCACAGTGAGTGGCTGCTGTGACAACCGACCGATTCCCAAGTGCACAGGAATAAGTAATCAAACCGGCAGACGGCTGGAGGCGACGGGCCATGCCTGACGTTACTGACTGACTTTTTAAATAAAGTTTTCTCTCACTCTCTTTCTTATTATCACAACACCATCAACAAAGAGTGCAGCTACGCATTTGCGCTTGTAGCCTTCCGGATCGAAGAAAAAAGAATTATGTCCTAGCGAGCATTTTGCATGCTGTACTTACAAAAGGCACTGTAGGACAGTTTGAAACAATATATATGTTACGAGCACAGACGTACCTTTCCTTGCGGCAGGGTGGATGTGTCCGCCGAGAAATTAAGCGAGGCTAGCGACTGTGAAGGTGAAGTGAACGAAGCTCGATTGCGCTAACGCGTTCTCCTCTTAAATTCTTTAATTGGTTTATGCGCGCTTCGAAAATTTCCTTACAGGTTATACGCGGAGGATAAAATGTTCTGTCAGTGCACGGATATATGAATGTTGCTCAATGTCTTGAATAATAAATAGCGCAGAAACTAACGAATTATGTTGAGCGATAACGGTGGTTTAGCGAAATTAGGTTCAGTAGCCTTGCGTCATCTCTAAAGGGAATCGAGTGCCCGAGCCTCCGTGTCCCGAGCTTATCAGGGGACGCCCTTGTACTTTGCAAAAGAATAACTCTTGTGTGTATATAATGTACATAGTCTCTGTGAGCGTCTTATGCTGTGAGCTCACGCGCTAGCTGGGTAAGGGGCTGGGTAAGGCGGTGTGGCCTCTCCCCCTTACACTCTCTCAGCAATCATGTGATGACGTCGGGGAACGAGATTCTGCAGACGCATGCTGAACCAACGCGTTGTATCCTAGTCAGAACGCGCTGGCACGCGCTACCCCGTTCGGGTCTGCGTTCGGGTCTACGTTAACAACAACATAAGAGCATAAACACAACACAAACTATAACACTCAATACGCAACATTAACGGAAACAGCTAGTCGAACCGATGCAAACGCGGTGTGTTTCGCATCGCCTCATGCTCCCCTTTGGGGGGGGAGATGGTGTCATTTTTTTTCGCGTACTTTTCGAATAATTACCGCCAAAGGAAAAACATTGCAGTACCAACACGTGTAAAAAGCGTAGTGTTTTTTTTAGGGGCGAAGCTCCTAAAGCCGCGGGTCTGTACATCCCTGTCTCTTGGTACGTGACCACCTAGTTCTATGACAGACAGACAGACAGACAGACAGACAGACAGACAGACAGACAGACAGACAGACAGACAGACAGACAGACAGACAGACAAAGAACTTTAATGATGTCCTGAGGGACTAGCCGGGAAGGACCCGCTGGGGCCCTCGGCTCGCCGCTGGCTGCTCCCATGTCGGAATCGGGGGCCATGCCCCTCCGCTCTTTCATGGGCCCTCTGGACGGCCGTTGACGGCGTACATGTCACGATTTTTACGGTAATAGTGGTCGTTTATCGTTGTAACACAGTAACATTGCGTAATACCAATCTTAATATAGAACTAGTGCATGAAACGGCCGCAAACGCACCATGAGCGGGCATGTAAGTCATGCCGTACATGACATGCGTTCCATAATTTGCATGTAAGGACCTGCTTTTAGGAGCTAAGCTCCTTAGGGTGTGGGTCGTTCCCTTCTCCTCCACCGTAGTAGTATGTATGTAGCCAGCCACCTCTAGTTCATGAATTGCTCAACAGATGGCGTTGTGTGTATATGTCCGTTCAGACAATGTAGCTGATCTACGAGGAGACATTGTACGGCTGTCGCGAACAGGTTAATTCACCTCAGCGTGTGTGTGTATATCTACCTAGGCTGTGGGACAAAGGTTTTTTATTTTTTATTTATTTTTTTTCCTTCTCTAAGGCACCTGAGAGTTGCCCACCCGCTACAAAGGGCATAGCCACAATTCATCATCATCATCATCATCTTGGAAATAATATCACTAGATGGCGTTAGTGGTTTTAGTGGGATGGTGCTAGTTTTAGGGACAGACAGACAGACAGACAGACAGACAGACAGACAGACGGACGGACGGACGGACGGACGGACGGACGGACGGACGCACGCTTCGCCCCACTCATCATCATTCACTCCGTGGATATGCTGTAATTTTTTTATGTTCGTCATACAGTCATGTCACGTCATATCACATTTGGTATATAGCCAGGAAACGAAACGGCTGCGAGCACGCCATGAGCGTGGCATGTAAGTCATGCCGCACATGACATCCGTGCCATAATTTGCATGTAAGGATCTGTTATTTGTGTTCGTCATACAGTCATGTCACGCCATATCAAATTTGGTATATATCCAGGAAACGAAACGGCTGCGAGCACGGCATGAGCGTGGCGTGTAAGTCATGGCGTACATGACATCCGTGCCATAATTTGCATGTAAGGATCTGTTATTTGTGTTCGTCATACAGTCATGTCACGCCATATCAAATTTGGTATATACCCAGGAAACGAAACGGCTGCGAGCACGGCATGAGCGTGGCATGTAAGTCATGCCGCACATGACATCCGTGCCATAATTTGCATGTAAGGATCTGTTATTTGTGTTCGTCATACAGTCATGTCACGCCATATCAAATTTGGTATATATCCAGGAAACGAAACGGCTGCGAGCACGGCATGAGCGTGGCGTGTAAGTCATGGCGTACATGACATCCGTGCCATAATTTGCATGTAAGGATCTGTTATTTGTGTTCGTCATACAGTCATGTCACGCCATATCAAATTTGGTATATACCCAGGAAACGAAACGGCTGCGAGCACGGCATGAGCGTGGCATGTAAGTCATGCCGCACATGACATCCGTGCCATAATTTGCATGTAAGGATCTGTTATTTGTGTTCGTCATACAGTCATGTCACGCCATATCAAATTTGGTATATATCCAGGAAACGAAACGGCTGCGAGCACGGCCATGAGCGTGGCGTGTAAGTCATGGCGTACATGACATCCGTGCCATAATTTGCATGTAAGGATCTGTTATTTGTGTTCGTCATACAGTCATGTCACGCCATATCAAATTTGGTATATACCCAGGAAACGAAACGGCTGCGAGCACGGCCATGAGCGTGGCATGTAAGTCATGCCGCACATGACATCCGTGCCATAATTTGCATGTAAGGATCTGTTATTTGTGTTCGTCATACAGTCATGTCACGCCATATCAAATTTGGTATATATCCAGGAAACGAAACGGCTGCGAGCACGGCCATGAGCGTGGCGTGTAAGTCATGGCGTACATGACATCCGTGCCATAATTTGCATGTAAGGATCTGTTATTTGTGTTCGTCATACAGTCATGTCACGCCATATCAAATTTGGTATATACCCAGGAAACGAAACGGCTGCGAGCACGGCATGAGCGTGGCATGTAAGTCATGCCGCACATGACATCCGTGCCATAATTTGCATGTAAGGATCTGTTATTTGTGTTCGTCATACAGTCATGTCACGCCATATCAAATTTGGTATATATCCAGGAAACGAAACGGCTGCGAGCACGGCCATGAGCGTGGCGTGTAAGTCATGGCGTACATGACATCCGTGCCATAATTTGCATGTAAGGATCTGTTATTTGTGTTCGTCATACAGTCATGTCACGCCATATCAAATTTGGTATATACCCAGGAAACGAAACGGCTGCGAGCACGGCATGAGCGTGGCATGTAAGTCATGCCGCACATGACATCCGTGCCATAATTTGCATGTAAGGATCTGTTATTTGTGTTCGTCATACAGTCATGTCACGCCATATCAAATTTGGTATATATCCAGGAAACGAAACGGCTGCGAGCACGGCATGAGCGTGGCGTGTAAGTCATGGCGTACATGACATCCGTGCCATAATTTGCATGTAAGGATCTGTTATTTGTGTTCGTCATACAGTCATGTCACGCCATATCAAATTTGGTATATACCCAGGAAACGAAACGGCTCGAGCGTGCCATGAGCGTGGAACGTAAGTCATGTCATACATGACATACGTGTTATGATTTTTATGTTAATACTTGTCATCTATATTTGTCACGCAGTAACATTGCATAATACCAATTTCAGTATATATCCAGTGAATGAAACGGCCGCACGCGCACCATGAGTGTGGCATGTAAATCATGTCATAAATGGCATACATGTCATAATTGTTAATACCTGCTATTTATGTTCGTCATACACTCTTGACAAGCCTCAATATTTTTGGTATACCTTAAACTAAGAAACGGCCGCGAGAGCGCTAATAATGTGGCATGTAGATCATACCGTTCATCACATAAGTGTCATGAGTTTCATGTTATGACCTGTCATTTATATTCTTCATGCAGTCATGTCATGCCACAGCAACTTCGGAATTTCATACCTTCAAATCTGTATGTCATCTCGGACACTTTTCGTATGACATCACTCAACACATAGATAGCATATAAGTCATTGATTGTAATTAACCTGAACTCCTAATTAATGAGAACAATAAACAGTACAAACCAATGATATGAAATTGTTACCTACCACCTTATCGTAACTGTTCACATTGAAACACTATATGTACTGTACTACATATGTGCTTCTACACTGAGAGCTTCCCCCATAAGTTTAAATTAAATGGTTAGATTAGTGATAAATATTTATTACGGTTATGAAATTCCTGATGCTTCATCCACATAATGTACGTCACATCTGCAGACTTTTGCTGAGTTTTTACCATGATCAACGTCCACTTTCTCATCGATTTACCGACAGGTGATTCTTTTACCCCTGTAATGCTGCTTTCCTGCACTATCGATTTGGAAAAGCTCTTCAGGGAAAAAAATCCACCCAGCGTAATCCCACGAAATTGCAAACACAAAGACAGGTTGTCCTACCGTACATGCCACTAGAGTGCAATTAGCGAATACGTTATCGTTGCGCTACAATTAGCTTTTCAAAAATCACCCCATACATTTTCAATGGATGCACAAAAGTGTCTCGGGAAAAAAATCCAGCCGGCCGATTAAAACTAATCGCGTTGTACCACATAAGGAGGTTGTCAGCATTAAGTGCCTGAAGCGCAATTAGCGAAAAATCAGGCATTGCTCAGTAATCATTTTTTGAAGAACGCTCCCCATAGAGTTACGCCCACCGCTTCCCCTTGCGGTCGGCTTAGCCGCACTAGTCGATGTCCCAGATTGCTGGACATGACAATAGCCTTTGTTGTTTAAAAAAAAGTCTCACATCATCTTGTGCTGCAAGTTCGTCACCTATGTTTTACACGATAACGGCAAAAAAGACGGTTCCTTACCATGCCTCTTTGCATTTGTTTTGTTCTAAGTCTTCATTATGTCTGTGTAAATCACTTATTGGGTAGGTATTGCAAAATCTTTATTTCCTACACCGAAACTAGTCGAAGTGTCCAGCGCCTGCCTTGACTCTTTTTGCCTTTGCTCCATCTCTAGGGGACGCTGTGACGTCATCAGTCCGATTAGGTGACGTCTCGAGCAATCGACGCTGTCGATTGGCGAACAACAACCAGTGCGTCTGATAGCATGTGCGCGCGCTCCCCGTTCTTGCTTCTAGCATAGCGAGTTGAAGCACTCACAGAGGTACGAAAAACTTCTGACGAAAGAAGCCTTGCGAAGGAATTATCGAAACAAGCAAAGAGCGCGTTTCGATTATAAAATGCGTGTAACTTCGCTAGCCTTCGCCGTAACGCGCGTACAACTTCAAAGCCACAACTACATTTCGACCAGTGGGCAGCCTCACAATCATGTTTGCAACAAAGCATAATGTGAAAGAAACACTGTATGCATAGTCATTGCAAAACCAAGCTAAAGATACAATCCATTTATGATAACTAGGCTTAGAAGAGCTAAAACCCCGTCACATTTCAATTGGTAATGCAGAGGGTCAGAGAATTTCAAGGTTTCCATGACAGTAAACAAAAGTTTTACTAATGACGTACAGTTTGATGAGCAGGGTAAAATGTCTTGACGCTTCAAAGCACAAGAGTACACCACTTCAATTTTTCTTTATTTCTTGGTCAGTCAATAAAAATGCATAAACGCATCTTGACGCAATGGTCAGCCATAAAATTGTGTCTCTGACGTTCGCACATTTTAGTCGTCAAGCCCGCGAAACCACAATGAATGCGCGCGCTTTAAAAAGTTTTGAGCTGCTGATTAAGACAGATCTATCACAAGGGCTAGTAAGAATACTCTTAATGCACTCGTCGCTCGTCAATGTTCAGGGCAAAAAGATTAGCAGTGCTAATCTGTAGATACGTATGGCTTTCATGGTCTCGAAATTTTCCTAAATGCGTCGAACTTCACCGGCCTTCCTGCAGGTCTGATTACTTGCTTTCAATGATTGAAACCTTTGACACGCACCACTCCAGTATGCGGTATATGAAAGCCGGTGCATGCTGGTGTTCTGCCTATCCAGTTGAATTGTCAGATCTTGCGCTCGAGCCGTCAAAACCAAAGCATCCAGCTGCCATTGTCACACGCTGTCCTGGCAGTATCTACACGCGTTTACTGCTGGCATGCAATCTCGTAAGAAGAACACGGGAGGCGTAGCGTTCGTGCGCGGTGTCAATGCCTTCCTACAGCGGATGAGAAGCTCGAACCTGCGCACTTGTTCTCGCACTCACTGGGCTCCACCTGGAGAGGCAGAGGAAAGACAAGAGGACAGTAAACGCCGAGACGGTAATTCCATAAGCGAACATTGACTGAAATACGACTGGAACAGAAGACATGCAGTAGCTGCAATTATTACAACATGGGTACAAGGGGGGAGCGAGCACAAATGTTAAGGGCATGGGCATGATTTTTTTCTTTCAGGCGAGTACAAGAATGACGTGCATGGATCTAAGTATTGCCGTTATGGAGTCAATAGGTCTCATATGTCTGCAGACAAAGGCGTGTGTTGGGCCGCTGAAAGAATGACCGGAATTGGAGGCTGGTTTTAACCAGGCTAGCTACGATAAGCAGTAAAGAAGCTCGGCGTCTCTAACCTTCTTTGCCCCTGTCAGAGCTGGTCTTCCCGCTTGCTGTCGCAGGTAGGCCATTCGGGAAAAACCGGGCGGCGATAGCTGGGTCCTTATCCAATCGAAATAACGTTGGACGGCCTACTTCCTGGCAACCAGCACCAAACGCGGCGTTCAAATCTGCATGGATGCCTTGTACCAGTTCCACGCTTTCCCCGGACAGGGCGATATGCAAGGAGGTCAGGAGGGCTTGCTGTTGGTCGTTCGTTCCTGCGTATGCAGCCGCGAAGCGTTGGCCGCTCCAAAGGACCACGAACACAACTTCCCATTTTCGTGGGTTTGGATCCACGTCGTCGCTAATCAGGCAGCCATAGTAAGTTCCGCGGTCTTGCCTCACGCCGATCGCATAGGGCCGACGAACGGATTGCATCGTTCTCGCCACGTTGAGCAGAAGCGTATTTGAGTCGACCTGCAGCGCGGAGACGCCGAAGCGAAAGAGCAACCACGGGCCAATCTTCTGCCTGGACATGAGCCAGCAGTACAGCCAGCCGACACGGTCACGGAGCACAGGGATGCTGGGAGATTCTACAAGAAGGCGGCGTATTTCCTGAACGGCCACTACCGGCTGCAGCGTTCTGAGCCCCGAGAGCCAGTCCACGCCTCGAACCTCGGCCAGGCGTTGAATATCCCACGCTGTCAATTGCTCGATGTGAGCAAGCAGCTCCTCCACGACATCGACTGCCATTGTTGTAGAAGGCGGGGGGCGGCTAGGACGATGGGTGCCCTAACAGCTGACTTCGCTCGGTTCGATGTCTAGCGGCCGCTGCTGGCGAAGAGAAGGTATACGACACTTGCAGGTGTGACGGTAGCTTTATGGGACACGCCTGCGATGTTAACACGTGTGAAGTAGCACTCGCGTCTTGAAAAATGTTCGAGTTACCCGAAATGACGAGAGTACTGATGAAATGATATAAATTGTTACCGCTGCTTCACTGTCGCGGTGAGCTGGTCCATTGCGATGACGCGAAGTACTCGCTATGCAGATACGGAAGTAGCGTAGGAGAGCCACGCTAGGCGTTTATCGAGATCACGATCGAGAGTGGTTAATGCAATGCATAGCGTTCTTGTGCTCTTTACACATTTCAGTTCCTAAGCCTACAAGATAGTCCCTTAACAATACACAATCGCCCAGAGGCTACTGCACATGACAATTTCTTTGTCATTAAGGGCAAGGGCCGGCGAACAAAGTTAAGTGTAAGTGACAGCATTCTTGATCTGTCCTTTAACCGACATCGAAGAACCGGAATTGTAAGGTAAAAGAAAAAGGTACATGAGAGAAGAAGAAAGGAGTATTGATTGTCCGCCTGGCAACAGTGGCTACGGTGCTCGGCTGCTGACCCGAAGGTCACGGGTTCGATTCCGGCCGCGGCGGTCGCATTTCGATGGAGGCGAAATGGTGAGGCCCGTGTACTGTGGATGTCAGTGCACATTAAAGAACACCAGATGGTCCAAATTTCCGGAGCCCTCCACTACGGCGTCTCTCATAATCATATCGTGGTTTTGGGACGTTAAACCCCAGATATTATTATTATTAAAAGAGTATTGATTGCGTTGTGGAAATTATGTGCAACGGCAATTAAGCAAAGCTTCAATTAGGGCTAGTTGGTACGGTATTGTAATATAGTGCTGCTGAGCGAAATGCACTAACGACGACTAACGAAACAAGAGGACAGGACAAGCGGTGCGCAAACTCTCAACTGTTGAAACTTTGCGTTGAAAAGTTACAAGGCTATGCACCACTTGTCCTGTCTACTTGTTTCGTTAGTCGTTCGTGAATTTCGCTCAGCGCAACAACATTAGAATTCAACCTGAAGGCTCAGTGTGTGTACGAAAAAAAATTGTATTCCGAGCTTTGACTGCCGTGCACTGTCGATGGCAATATTTTTTCGTCTCCCACTTTGAATGAATTACCACCTGACGTGTTCATTTATAGTAAGTACTATCTATCTCATCTTTTGCAGGTCAGCGTCATCGGGATCGCTTGTTCTCTGAATTTCTTCAGTTAGGCTTTTATCACCATCATGGTCATAATAAGTTAGTTTAGGTCGGCTACAGAAGGAAAGCCTCGTTCAGCAATCACCTGTTTAACCTGTCATGTGCCGAGATGGCTCAATTTAGTGCTTGAAATTTTTTTTTTTTGCTTTCATCACCCCAGTCAACTGTGTGCGTCATTGGCTACGTTTTGCATCTCTGTGTCTTCATGCAGTCGCTTAACAGACGACTGATTATTTGTTCTTGGCATTACGTGGCCTGCTGAAATCCATTTTTTTTCCCTTTAATGAGAACAGGACACCAAATGTCCCTGCTTGTTCTCCTCTGGTCTTCCCGGCCGTCGTCCTATACTTTAATGTTCCGCATATTATTTCCCGTTTTTTTTTCTCTTTTTTTTTGGGGGGGGGGGGGGGGCACGATCCTTTACTTCCACGATGTGTATTTTCGACTTGTAATTCATCGAACGTAATTTCAGCGTGCAAGTTACACCTGTGACGACTCCTCTTATATTTATACCTTCGCTGCTTTTGTCCACGAACATTCTACACCAATCATGCTTATCTCAATCGCTGAGCGGTTAATACTTCCAAGAGTGGGCATAGCTGTGAACCAGAATGACATTTTTTAAAGACTTTTTCCTCATCATATTTAACATCCGCTTGCTGCTGGTGCCCGGCTCGCGTTCGGTCATCTTTATGGAGTCATGCACAGTAGCAGACTTGTTGACACAAACATCGATTTTCATTTGAAAACCAAATCAGTGTTCGCTGTCATCAGTGTGTTTTCGATCGTACTCGAGGAAGGTGACTCGAAGTCGCAATCATTGCCCGATCTTCACCCCTTTCCGTCGTTTGCTACGCGTACGGATTATTTTTTGGCTTTTTCTAGCTTCGGCAACGACACGCGTGCGCCCCTTGGTGACTCGTCCGATGTTTTCGGGCTCACCGACGCACCTCCCCTCAATTTCCCTGCAGTGCGAAGCACCAGGCATTACGCGCGTGCCATCATACGGTCGGACAGGGAAATGCAATCTTCTAAATGTTCTTCCGTTTCGTGAATTGAGTTTTATAGTTATATTTGCTTCTATAGCAAAACGTTAAAGGATCTGATGTTGCGGCATGCTCCCTGTCTGGTTTTCCGTATGCAATAGCTAAAGAATGTTTTGACGTTAGAATGCTTTTGATAATTCGTGAGAACACTGAACATCTCCCTGCATCTTATAACATACCCAAAGAACTTACTTTTAATGCAGCAGTTTCAGGTGTACGCGGATGCTCGCCACCGAAAACTCGGACGGTAGCTTGATCATGGGAATCCAAGTCATGCACAGCTGCTAAAGCCACTGGACGTCTTGGGATCAGTGGGGTCAATGGGCAATGAGTAAGGATCATTGGACATTGACGGGTAAGGAATGAGGCATCTTTAAGTGAACTCTCATGTTTCTAGATTTTTGACTTTGTTTATATGCACTAGGTTTTGGAGTCAGTGTACCGCAAGAGGGAGAAAAAGGCAGAAAGATCAACAGGACGTGCGTGAAGTGGTTCTTGAAGGAAGAAGGTGGCGCTCACTTCGGGAGTTTTACCATACCATAGATAATTTGCTGCCATAGACAAGGCGAAGTCTATGGCACGACAAAAATAAGACACGATAAAAATAAGAAAGAATGAAAAGAACGCAGACAGTTCGTCGGTATAATTCTTTTTCCGAGCTTGAGTTAGTGTTGGTTTGGTAGGGTGCTTGGCATCGCATGGGAAACGTGCACCCTTTCAATGGTTTAATAATATCGCGCGGCAGTTGACTCCGAGATCTTTGATACGATGAGCCAAAGCACAAACTCCAATCAAGTGACTCATGTGCGATAGCCCTCTGCTACGCGGTTTACTTAAACATGGCGCTTACCAGTGTTTTTTGGGCAACCATGTGTTCAGAAAACTGGTTCATAATCTGGTTTCGTTGCATCTCGCCCATATCACACCCTAACGAATCGTGGATTTAACGCACGCACGATATCTATCGCACGCTGAACGGGAAATATTTACAGGACTTGAGCACTTGTGTTGTATCGTCATCATATGGCATTTTGAGGGAGTACTCACTCAAACTCACTCACCACAATTTTTTCAGCCTTCGCACTCACTCACGTTCACACTCACCTCCACTCACACTCATAAGTACTCACTCACGTTCACACTCACATCCACTCACACTCATGAGTACTTCATACTCAACTCACCACGTTCAAATGAGTGTGAGTGAGTGTGAGTGAGTGTGAGTTGAGTGCACTCATGAGTGAGTGTGCCGAGCTATGATCGTCATACATTGGACAATTTATTGAACTTAAGTTTGAATAAGTGATGTGTGCACAGATCACGCATTCGCAGCTGATAGCATGATTCAACATTATACTTGACATTGATAGGAGATAATCATGATGATTCCTAAAGCGCGAACTGAGGGATAGGACACAGAGACAAACGTTTTGTAGGTTAATCCTCAGTTAGCGCTATAAGAATCATCATGAGATATACGAACTAGCCCAAGCTGGCACCCTGCTGAACTATATTGTCAGGAGATTGTCAAAAATGTGCGATTGTGAGAATTAATTCAAAATGTCCATGAGAGCATGCAAGTGGCATTGATTTATCTTTATTTTTCAGTTAATAGATCTAAGAAAGCACGAACGCTTTGGATAAAAACGCCTACCCAAGCACTTGTGTCTACTACGGTCTCAAATTTCAGCCACCTGTCCATGCGGCCACGTCAAAACTGTGCAGGTTTCAAAATGTCTGAAGCTGCTGGTTCAGCTAGCTCTTTCAGAAGGGCACAGAGGGACACATATTGAAGTACGCACCATTGCTTTAAATTTCTGGCTGGGAGATATGAACACCGCTATTCTGTCCTATACCTGCCTTTGATGGCAGTTTCGAATCTTCCCAGACGCTTTGCAGTATGCAAGCTTCGCTACAGGCCTAGTCACGTGCTATCCAGGATTGCAACCTTTCGTAAAGACTGCGTGCCATTCATATGGTATATGGTATTCATATGGATCTAGAGTTATTTCTATACAGGCTTGGCCCCTTGACGAGGTAGCTTTTGCATTGTGTACGTAAAGGCGGTGTGTACAATGACCTCTTTCACTTGTTGTACTTGAGAAGCCTTGAATTGGTTTGTGCCATGCAGTCTAGCAGGAAACACACGTGGGACATAGTTTTCGTGTGCTGTTCCAATACCTTCCCGCAATGGATGCAAAGCTCGAACGAGAGCTCCCCTGTGTACTCGTACCTCTTTCTTGCCACAGCGGCTCACATGGAGCAACAGAAAGAAACAGAGAAACCACGGGGCGCCTACAGGGAATACATAAATGAGTAGACAGTGGGTGAAATCCTCTTTACAACTCATCTCAGTCGTATCAAGTTCCAGTGGAGGTATTGGCATGTCTGGTCTCATTATTTATAACAGTATTAGTCAAGCCATGGTGCCTACTGAAGGCTTGCAAGCAGTGAACATAGAACAGCTAATACATGATGTACAGACCGAGAATACGATGATTTGAACTACCCGATGAACGCGCAAAGTGCGTGTAACAATGACCGAAGCAATGTGATTATTTGCTTGTCTTCTTCAGACAGCTTGTCAGTCTGAGGTTCATGATCCGGTACTATCAAGTTGTCAAGAAGCGAACGAACCACCTTTTCTTCGACACGAATGGAACGCAGCTGTGCTGAATAACCTCACGCCGATTTTGTGTATGCTCACTTCATACCATCTTTTCGTGCCTCAAAACCCTTCCCCCGGTGTAGGATAGCAAAGCAAACGCGCGTGTGGTTGTCCTTGCCGCCTTTCCTCCCGCATCCTCTTCAAACATATACAGTACAGCCTGACCGCAAAAGCGCAAGAAGATAATTCACTTGGATATAGAATAAGTTGAAGAAGCCAGTTACACTTCATATCATTTATGTCCGTCTAAAGAAGCTGTAGACGATGATTAATAAGCAAGCTGGACTAACGTGTCTAACCTTGTTCAATCCTGCCCAAGCTTAAGCGTGCCCAGGCACCCAAAGAAGTTATTAATGTTGGTAAACAAGTTACTGAGCATGCGCTCGCTGCCACATATTCGAATGGATGCATAATCAGGTGAAATGAAGTCTAGTGCAGGAAAAAAAACGCTGTGGCTGGTCTCATCGCTCGATTAGCATAAGTTTCGCTTAAAGGAAGCACTTGAGATCAGCTTCATTGAATGATTTCGAACAAGTAACGGCTGATGCTGCTCAGCAAGGAACTGCTCTGGTCCAATCAGAAAGGTGTCGGCGCGATTATCTCATACATCATGGTGCATCTGACCGGTGATATGAATCCTAATTGTGATCATTCCGCACAGAGAATCCACTCATTTGTAGCCACGTAAATTGTGATCCAACTGATTATTTAAAGGAGCGCAAACAACAGGACGAAGAAGTGGACACAACGAACCATACCAACCAGCCCAGCTGTCGACCTTGATCTAATTAAAATCTTGAATTGATAGGGTATTTTCGTGCCTAACCACGACATGATTGTGAGACACTGTATTGGAGGATTGCTTGTTAGTGTTAACCACCCGGAGTTCTTAACTCCCTAAATCTTGTTTCGGAGGTAGCGCTAACTTGCGCAACCTTGGCGGGAGTTACCATAGACAAGAGAACGGGGATATGAGATAAAAAGAAAGGAAATAATAGGAAATAATGTTAGTAGCCCAGGGAGAGACGCTTCATTCCAAAGTACATATTAACACTACACTTAGTCAGTAGATAATTTTTCACGACCTCGAGGTAGTGTTTCTTTGGCATGGAGCAGGGCATCTCGTGACAAACGTGTGCCAGGTGCGCTAGAATCAGGTGAACAGTTCTCCGTGGCCTCGGTGCGTAGAATGAGAAACATTTTCAGATACATACCTGGACATTTCTCAGGAGTTGCAACACATTGGAGAGTTTGTTAGACGTAAGTGCATATAACTGCTGTTAGCAGAGATAATGCATTCGTGGTTGACAGTGTAATTAACCCTACAGTCTGCAACAACAGCCGGTTCTCAAAAGCGCACCAGTGTAAGGAATGAATTCACAACGTGGGCGACGGATGTAAAGTCGCGAAATAGTTTTTCTTTATTTATAAGTCAATGCGTAAAAGAAGGAACGAGTGGTCTTGACGGAAACGGCCAGACATACAATCGTTTCCAACATTGTTAGATTTCAGTCACCAATCCGTGCGACCACGTCATAAATATATGGCACTTAAATGTTCGGCTGATTCAGATAGGCATGTCACAAGAACCCACAGAACAGTTTTTGAAGCACGCCTTGCTTATCAAATATTCTGGGAAAGAAAGGAACATCAATATTTTTTTTCCCAGTACCTGAATTTCAATTCAGGTTCTATTGTGCCACAATGATTACTGCTAAGCACACATTGCTGTAAGTCTCATCACTTCTTGTAGAGCGTCAAAATATTTCGCATAGCTGTATGCAAGTCACGAAGTATACGTAAGCTGATGCATGCTTCTTAAGTTGTTCTTTAGATCGACTTCTCGCCGTGACGTCTAGCAGATTCTTTCACATGCTGTCTAGGCGCTGGTCAGGTCTTCTTTGTGTACGTACTCATAGCATGCCGTCTCACAGAAATTGCAGCTGAGGCGTTTCGTGCAGAGCGTCGATGTCTTTCGAGCACATGCGAAACTTGAAAGACCGTTGCCACCCTTTCTTTAGTTTGTCACGGTGCGTCACCTAGAGAGTGCGAGAAAAGAACAGTTAACCACAACAGGTAATTTATAAATATAGGCAACTACTTAACTCCTAATGCCAAATAAAGATGGTCATTTATTGAAAGACGGAGAGATGAGCGAGACCACGCAAGCGCCAACCTTAAACCAACTTTACTTCCAAGTAAAAGAGGTGTAGGAAGGAAAGAAGAGGAGGGAAAGGAAAGGCAGGGATGTTAACCAGTCCAGTAAGACCGGTATGCTACCGTACACTGGGGAAAGGGGTGGGGGAGATTTAAAGTTGGAGAAAGAGATAGAGAGAGAGAAGATCGTGCTTCATAGGAAGAGGTGTAGGTGGGTGAAGGAATTGATAGTTTCGCAGCCGTGAATAAAACAGAGCTATCTAAAATCAGCCCAAAGTAGCAAGTTGTTAAAGCGGAAATCTTACATACTGCATTGGAAGGTGTCCATGAGCGCACTCTTCGACGCAAGACGTACAAGAAATATCCCGTGACCCACGTTACATTTCAGCGCGTAAACGTCATTTGCTTCGCCTTTGCGTCGAAGCTGCGGTTCCACAAAACAAATAAAAAAAAACGGACCTCGCGTGATTATCACATCGTATTTGCAAAAACGGGACACCGAGGTGATACAGAAGACAAGACAATCTCCTGCCTACGGCTTTCGCCGTGCAAATTTTTCTTCCTGAAAAAAAAAAAAACGACTGGTAACGTGTTGGCACATGATGACTCATATGTAACAGCGCGCAAAACGCCAAAAGGAAGACGACAGAGACTAATTGAGAAGATCACTGACTTTCCGCTGCTTATAACGCCGACGATAATAACTGTGCGCAGTAGAGACCTAGTAGGTCGGTACTATGGTACATTTAGCTGTAGTACCGACCTTCCAGAGGGAACACGCGGGCGCGTGGTTCACGCACTGCGAGTAGCGAAAACTAAGCGCATGGGCAAAACGACGCCGAGGCGTCACATGCGGCTCGTCGTCTGCCTCTGAAACGCCCCTTCACATGACCGGATCATTGCCGCTCTGTCGCAGCCCTGCCGATCAATCGCACATCAAGAGGTGTGAGAAAATTTTAAATGAACTCTTACTTACTTATGAATCCCTACACCGAAGCATAAGGTTTGCTCGGGTTCAGGCCTGGGCTAGTTGGTTCATGAATGAAACAGGGGCAGAAACAGCGCAAAACATTTCACAGAACACAAGACGAAGAAGGGACGAGAACAGTGTATTTTCTTCGTCTTGTGTTCCGTCAAGTTCTCTCCGCTCTTTCTTACCCTGAAGGCTGAGGACTGTTTAACAAGATAACGGAGATTTGAAGCTGTACAAGGCCGTCATTGGAAACGTCTTTCGTCTTGTTTACATTTTTTTTTGTTCCTGAAAAACGTAAATAAATATTTCGATCTCTTTTTTGCATATCGTGTTAGAGATAGGAATGCTTCACTCAAACTTTTTGGACGGCTCATCACTCCTTCAAGTTGGTGCTCGACTGCTGACTCACAGGTCGCGGGATCGAATCCCGGCCGCGGCGGCCGCATTTTCGATGGAGGCAAAAATGATTGAGGTCCGTGTGCTTAGATTTAGGTGCACGTAAAAGAACCCCAGGTGGTCGAAATTTCCGGAGCCCTCCACTACGGCGTCTCTCATAATCATGTGGTTTTTTTTGGGACGTTAAACCCCAGATATTAATATTAAGGAAGGAATTGTAAACTTAAGGGCTCGTTTGCTTTGTTAAACACAGTATTAATGAGAACTAACAGACAAAGATGCCAAGGAAAGTATAGGGGAAACTATTAGAAGTAATTGTAATGTAAATGTGAAGAAAGGAAAGTGGACGAAAAAGATAACTTGCCACCGGCACGATCCGAACCTGCGACCTTCGAATAACGCGTCCGATGCTCTACCACTGAGCTACGGTGGCGTTCATCTCCCCGTCCACTTTATAGGGTATAGTATATGTGTACTTAAACGTGGGAGCGTCAGTCAGGCGGCGCTGACTGACGCTCCCACGTTTAAGTACACATATATACCCTATAAAGTGGACGGGGAGATGACCGCCACCGTAGCTCAGTGGTAGAACATCGGACGCGTTATTCGAAGGTCGCAGGTTCGGACCCTGCCGGTGGCAAGTTATCTTTTTCGTCCACTCTCTTTCACATTTACATTACAATTACTTCTAATAGCTTCCCCTATACTTTCCTTGGCATCTTTGTTAGTTCTCACAGATATTAATATTACTCATTCAAGTTACTCTCACGCGGCCGCGATGCCACGTGCTCTGGACAGGCGATTGCACGGCAGAGCTATGGAAGGGGCGTTTCAGTAGCATACGACGCGAGGCATGTGCCGCCTTTGCGTCGGTTTGCGCGTGTGCTCGGTTTGGACCGCTTGCTGTGCATGGCGCTGCGCGGAGCGTGAGCCAAGCGCTCGCGTGTTCCCTCTAACAGTGGATCGACCTGTACATACGTATTGCCGGCAGTTAATGTAAACAAACAAAGGCAAAAGATACAATAGACAGTATGAAATGCACAGGGTGATATCGACATTGTTCTAATCGATCAGGAACTTTCTAAAAACCTGAAGTCATCTTTGGTCAATGCAAGCGATTGCAAGCTGGAACAATCATTTCCGGCATGAGCAATCTATCCCGCCTCAATTTTGACTCTGACGGACAACAACGTGGTGACAAACAATGCCACTTTTTTCGATCACAGCCTTCCAAGGCTAATAACGATGGTGTGTAGACTTAGCCCCAGAGTTACCGCAGTGTAAGCCAAAGTGACCGTGGTTGTGGCCTGTTATATCCTTGTTTAGCCTGGTATTTATGCATATGCCTGTCAATCCCTATGTATTCGCGCCCGCAAGACAATGACACGATATACAACACCCTCGTCAAAAGACACAAAAGGATCTTGGGGTCGAATACTGCATGACTGTTCTTTACTATTACATTTTCTCGCAAAGGGATGAAAGTTTTAGTGGAGACGAAAACACATGAACGCCTAGATGTTTTCCAATCTTTTTCAGGTTACGGCCCGTCCGGTGAATGAGCACGACAGTGTGGAAATGAACCAAACAATGTTTCGCGATGAACCAACTAGCCCAGCACGCAACCAATCTTGGTGCATGATGCGCGGACCTCATCATCATGTAGGCCTTAAATCATGTGTTATGAGCTTCACTTAATTCGTGTATGTCACGTGAGCTACCTAAAATTATCACCGATATATGCCGAGAGTGAGCATCAAGAAAACATGCCACTCTACAAATAAAGGTACACATGACACATCCGTTGAAGTCACGTGACACCTGGCGCCGAGGTGTCATAATATACTCTATCCTTCACAGCGACGCTCAAGTAAAGCCGGCACGTTGCTGTCGGCCCTGGCAGTAGTGATGGTGGCAAAAGTAGTCAGAACGGCGAAGCGCCACGGCCTTGGTTACTGTCTCTGCAATGATACTGAATAACCAATCAAGCAGCGATACATCGTAAACTTTGTCAATAATCATGCATTTGATACCTTGCACGTGACGCGATGGACGCACAACATGGCTACAAAATGGTGGCTTAGGTGACGTAAAGGCAGTATTATCACGCAGCAGTTAACCTGCTTCAGTGTGATAACGATGCCGCTTTAAAGTTATTGGGAATATGTACATTAATAACCAATGGACCAACATGAGATGCACTAACAACACTAACGTCACATCACAAAGTTCGCCAACATGGCGGTTTCAGTGGACATCAGTGCAAGCGATCTATAAACATTTCCGTACTCGGAGCACTCAACGGTGCCAATAACAATTGGTCGTGTATGCTCACGCGCTAAAACAACGATGCGAGCAGAAGGCGGCCCGCAGTGCAGGATTCATCTTGAATTTTTACACATTCCAAGTTCTATAAAAGCGCATCTAAGTGCAAGCACACCAGGGTTATTCAGCTTGGCTCCGTCGAAGTGCAGCCACGTGGGTGAAAATCGAACTGTCGACATTGCTACGCAACACCATAGCCACCAAGTGACCACGAATTATATGAGCGGAAAATACAGATACAAGATTGGTTTCTCTGACCTGGAACAATTGAAATTAGAGGCCGGCCTATACAGGCTGTCGGCGATAATTAGTAGAAAATCTTGACTTGTCTCACCTTGGCTGTGCGTGGCCGAACTCTGGTCTACCACTGGCTCTTGCCGGAAGAGATGCCAAAAAAGCTGTACCAAATCCCTTCTGCTGTCATCTCTTCGAAGCAAAAATGGGCCGCCGATATCCTGCTGAGCCGCCGAGAAAGCGGCGTCCAGGTCGCTGTGAAGCCCCTGCAGCAATTCCACGGTTTCACCCCCGCAGGGCGATGTGCAAGGCGGTCGTGAGGGTTCGCAGTTGTTCGTACGACCTGGAGCGCGCAGCTGCGAATCGCTGTCCCCGCCAGAGCACCAAGAAAATCGCTTCGCATCCCAGAGTGATGGGATTCGCGTAGGTTATCAGGCAGACGTAGTAGACTTCGGGGTCGAGCCACGCACTGATGGTCGAGGCACGAGGAATCGATTGTAGTACGTCCGCCAAATCCTCTAAAAACTCACCGTAGTCGACCCTTCTTGCGGCGGCGCCAAAGCGATACAGTAGCCACGGGCCAATATGTCGCGTCTGCATGAGCCAACAATAGAGCCAGGCGAGACGCTCCAGGAACACAGTAACGCTGGGAGATGCTCGCAGAGCGTGGTGTACTTGCTGGACTACCATTGCCGGCGGCAGCGCTCTGAGCTGCGGTAGCCAGGCCACGTTGTGTTGATCCAGGCGTTGGAGATCTTGCGCGGAAGCTTCCTGGATGCGGCAGTATAAGTCTAGCAAGAGATTGACTGCCATCCTGGTAGAAGGCTCAGACGGTACGGGAAGATCTGCGTCCTAATAGTGGGTTTGGCTCGGTTACACGCCAAGTGGTAACGTGTAGCTTTACTACAGCTGGCAGCTTGCGAATGGAAGGCCAACGAAGCATTCAGCTGGGTCGGTAGCTGTACCATATGGGTCTGCGATGTGAGCCCGCGGAAGACAGAGTTCGCATCGAGCCAGCAATTAGTTGAAGGTTGGCAAGGTTACCAGAGACCGCTTGAGGGTGCAATAGAGCGATATAAACTGTTATCGCGACGTGACTGTCGTGGTGACCGTGCCATTCCGATGCCTACGGTAGTGGGTACGTACAGCGATGAGGGACTGTTAGAGTGAACACGCGAGCGCGTGGCCGGCGGGACTGTCAGCGCCGCGTAACATCCATCGTTGGAAACATTGCACATGCGCAGCGTGTGCTCTGCGATACACTTTCCACCGCGCGCACCACGCATCTTTTTTTATTAAGAAATACTGCCGGCCAATACTTTGGCCCAAGCAGGAGGGGCATTACAACAAGAGAGAAAACAAAACACACAAAAGAAATCATGGATCCGCTTGTTCGTCATCAGCTTGCCGCATATTTGTCTGCTAAGCTGATGCACCCTGCATTTTAAGTTATGTACTTCTCTGCAGTTTTCTTAAATAAATAGTTTCAATATAAACGACCTTATACTCATGTTTTCATTGATGCCCAAATTTTTTATCCAGATGGACCTTGAAACGAATTGATGCACCAGCTTAGCAGACAAAAATGCGGCTAGCACATGACGCACAAGCGCATCCATGATGTGGTGCACGCGGTGGAAAGAGTATATCGCAGAGCACATGCTGCGCATGTGCAATGTTTCCAACGATCGCTGTTAGACGGCGCTTACAGTGCTCACCGCAAGCGCGGAAAGATACGCAAGCGCGGAAAGAGAGATACGCTAGACAATATTCGAAATTCAGGATAAGCTTGTTTAACAATAGTGTGTAGTGAGTAATGGCTAAGTGGTTCAGCGGGCCCAGCGGACGAGCGGAGAGGGCAGCGGAGTGCAATATGAAATGACCAGTAATTCGCCTGGTGTGCGACCGATGGCGGCGCTGCAAACCGCGCTTGTTTGACGTCATAGCGGGGATTCGCCCGCTTTCGTCTGCTACGTAGACCCGCCGCCATGTAAAAACCACCGTTGTGGTAATAACTCAACGAAGAAGGCAGTTCAGTTGTCTATCTTGGGTATGGTAGCTACCGACGCCGTTCGAACAACCGTGGGTTTTTCGCTTTTGACGTTCATTTTAGAAGCAAAGCTCTTTGTTTGTCAGAACTGCGGCCGCTTGTCTCCGCGGCGAGTGCTGCGCAATGGTGGAGTACTGTTTTGTGCCTCAGTGTACTTCGTCCGCTCGTGAAAAGGGCATTCGCTTTCACAACTACCCTAAGGACCCGACGCTAAACAAAAAGTGGATAGTCAATCTAAGAATGGGAAAGCGCTCCACGCCTTCATCGACCGTGTGTAGCAAGCACTTCGCTGACAGTGACTTCTGCTACCCACCGTACGCGTCACTCTTCGGTTTGACTGCTTCGCCACTGTGTTTGAGTGCCTCACCAGTACTTTAGCCATTTATTGCACGCAGGCCATAAGCATAGGTGACTTACACTAGGTGCGGTGCCGTTACGAAACCTGCCGCGAAGGCCTCTAGACAAGGAGCCGACGACGCGGCCTCCGAATCGCCTCGCAGGTAAGCGCGCCTCGTGAGCGCAGCTGAGCGGCGTAGGATGTCTGAGACAACCGCTGCATTTGGATCGTGTACGCACTGTACATGCGTGTTTTACTCATGGAGACAAGCGCGCGCCTCGCGCACTGCTTATCATAAATTCATAAGCGAAACCTGCTGCCGCTGTTTAGTGCACATTCTCTAACGTTTTTCACCTGAGGCAGTGCAGACACCTTTTAAAAAATGCCCCCACTTCCCCGAAGGGAATCGTGAGGAAATGCGAATGCATTTCGAGCGCGCTTCACTCCATTTATATATGGTGGTTGTGGTTCGATGAAGGAAAAGGCGCCTAATTTCTGCAGCCTGGTCGGGAGCACGGCGCAGCGCCTTTTTTTTTTGCTTTTTCTTGTTCTTTTTAATTTTTTTTTGTTTTTTATTTATTTTTTTTATTTATTTTTTCATATATAGCTCCGCCGCAGTCCGCTTTTAGTTAACGCGCACGCTGCGAATTTTTATTGTTCAACAACGCACAGGAGAAATCTTCCACCGGCACCACCTTGGAGGTCAAGATTCATTGCCATATATACGGGGTGGCCAGTGAACGGTTGTGCAGCGCGAGCAGTCGGTTTTTTCAACCAAGAAACTCGCTAGCAGACGCTGCCTGTGTCGGCGTCGCGAGGCGAGAGAGGGAGAGGGGGGAGCGTAGGAGAGAGAGAGGGGGGGGGCGCGCATGCGCAGTGGGAGTGTGGACGCTGCGGGCAGAGATGCCTAGAGAAGAAAGGGGGGAGCGTAGGAGAGGAGAAGAGAGGTGGGACGCGCATGCGCAGTGGGAGTGTGGACGGCGCGGGCAGGGATGCCTAGAGGAGAGAGGGGGGAGCGTAGCAGGGGAGAGAGGAGGGGAGGCGCATGCGCAGTGAGGGTGTGGTTGCCGCGGGGAGGGATGCCTAGAGGAGGGAGAGAGGAGGTTTTTTTATTTTTTTTGAAAGGGCTGGCGCATGCGCAGTAAGGGTGGTCACGCCGCACACCACCACCACCGGATTAAGCTTCGTTATAAGATGCTTCACATCTAACACCTGCCGGCGCGCACACTTCCTCAACCTATCCTCCTCCTCCTCCTCCTCCGCGGACAACGCCGCACAACGCCAACGCCGGATGCCTGACATAGCCCGACTATGAAATGCATTCGCATTTAAAAGCGGAGCTCTTTAAGCTTTCCGTTATGCCACGTGCGTGAACAGAAACCAGCTTGCCTTTGCCCCACTGCGTTCTATGTTACGTTACACGTAGATATTGCCTCGCCCTGCTTTGCGCGAACAGCGAGCATTCACCACTTCACTGCCGTCGATCACGACGGAGACGTTGTGTGGCGGGTTCGCAAGTCTAATTTTTGCAGGACGAGCGCCGCGACGGTGATGCGATCTCCGTTGACGCCCTCGACCGAGCATTCAACAACGTACGTGGCCTTCGTCGTGCACCGTCTCGCCCTCGATGAGTTTTGGCTCGTCGTAACTTGACTAAGAATAGCTAAACCTCAGTCACTTTTCAATCGGTATAGCTAAGGGTCAGAAAATATTAACTGAAACCTCAAGGCATCAAGGACAGTAGTATCAGCAGAAAGACTGTGTACATGGACTGGACAGGCTTCCATTATTCTTCCCAGTGCTCCGCAGGAAACGGTATACTTCAAGTCTACTTACGTCCTAACAGATGAACTGGATAAAATGACTTGCTTCTTGAAAACACAAACAAATTGCAGTAAGGTAAAGGTGGACGAGCTGAAACGAATCAGCGCGAACACGTAGGCGCTCGTACTGTGTCCTTCTGGTATTGTGTTCGCGCTCGCTTTAAAAGAAAACACAAGAGTACCCAGTACTTATTTCTTTATTTATCGGTCAGTGGATAAAAGTCATGTGCGCATTTTGACGTAACAATCAACCATAAAACCTTGAATCGGATGTTTGCAAATTTCCGTCGTCAGTCCGTGGGACCTCGTCATAAATGGACGCGCTTAAAAAAGTTTTAGGCTGCATGTTTTGTCAAACCTATCACAAGGGCCACCTTAAGAATGAATGTTCTTTAAGCACTCCTTGCTCGTCAAATGTTCGGGAACAGATTAGCACTGCTTTTCTGTCAATACTTCTGGGCTTTGATGGCGCTTGAAATTTTCCCAAGATGTCTCGAGATCCGCCGTGCTTTTTGCAGGTCTGGCTTTCCAGGGTTGAAACATTCGACAAAGACCACGCTACACATGCGGCATATGAAAGCCGGCGTAGTTCTGGAGTTCTGCATGTCGACTTGAATTGACAGACCTTCCACTCGAGACGTAAAAGTCGATCTGTCCCTGCAGCTAGTGTGACATGCTATCTCTGCCCATGGTACATCTCGACGTGCTTACTCTTGGCGTGCAGTCTCGTATGTACAAGACGGTGGGCATAGGTTTGGTGCGTTGTGTCAGTGCCTTCCTACAGCGGATGCGAACCTCGAAAGAAAGCTGCCCTTGGTACTCCCTGTCATATTGATCCGCCTACAGAGACAAAGAAAATACAGCAGGACAGCAAACGTCAGCAGGCGAATGCATAAATGAATAGTCACTGAAATAAAAATGCGAAACGAAGGCATACAATAGCTGAAATTAATAAGACACGCAAGAAGAGCGAGTGAACACAGGAGCTAAGGTCATGGCGATGACCTTATTTCAAGAAATTGAAAACAATGCGTACGGAACACGCCTAAGCGTCGCGCTTATGCTTTGACGAGGAAATATTAGAGTGCGTTATTTATAAGCCACCGTTTTTATTTAATAATCTAATCACAAACGGCGACCATTGCACCAACGCACATCCGAGGAAGCTTACTAGTTTCAAGCGTTTGTAGAGAGTGACGTCGCTAAAGCAGGTTAACCAGGATGGCAAAGAATATTATTCGCTCCGCTGACGAAGGTAAATGCAATTAAGATGTTTCACTACTCGGAAGTGCTTGCCTATTTTTTCTTGCTTGTTTACCTTAAAATATTGTAGCAATTTTTTTGTATTTATTGTCATGTGTATTTATTTACACATAATATACCTTTGAAGATACCCTGTCATTGAATTTGTATAAATATTCATAATCATATTAATTGCACCTCTGCTCCTGACATGTAAAAAAATGCTAATATAATAGATTCGACCAGTAACTAGCCCCACACAGGCTAATAGTCCAAGTACTTGTGTAACCATTATTGTATTTAAGTTGATTGAATAAGCAATGATTGATTGATCGAATAACGATGGCAGTATGATGGAACTGTGACACAAGGATTGTGACGTAAGTGATGGCCTCCAGATTACACTAGACATATTTGGTCGTTTCACCCCACCGTCATAAATCCACCGTGACCGCCTATCAAATCCTCGTCCTTCGGCGTACGAGCTCAGCACCTTTGCCGTAGCCGCTAAGCGACAAATGCGTGTGCTCGTGTAATAAAGCACTTCGCTTGGATATCTGAACAACTTGACCAGGGGAAGGAACACCCGGAAGTGGCGGCTGGTCTTAGCTAGGCTGCATACGATAATCAGTAAGGATGATCTACGTGACTTACCTTGCTTGCACCTGTCGAAGCTGTTCTTCGCTCTTGCTCTTCCGTCTGGGTATTCGGACGCGACGCGATGCTTGGGCTCCTGTACAGTCAAAGTCCCATTGCGGCGCGGGCGTCCTGGACACCAACACGAAATGCGGTTTCCAAGTCTGCGTGTACGCCTCCTACAGTTCGACTCTTGCCCCGCGCAGTGCAACAGCCAAGCATGTCAGTAGGGTTGGCAGTTCGTCACCCGTTCCTACGTACGCGGCCACGAAGGGCCAGCCGCTCCAAAGGACAAACGGCAACACTACCAGCTGTCGTCTGTAAGGAGACGTGCGGTTCCTAATCATACAGGCGTAAAACGCCCCTTGGTCGCGGAACACACCGAGCGCGGTGGGCCGACTGACGGGCGGCTGTGTTCTCACCAGGCTCCCCAGAACCGCATTGTAGTCGATGAACTGCCCAGGGACGTTGAAGCGAAAGAGGAGCCACGGGCCAATCTTCTGTCTCGACATGAGCCAGCAGTAGAACCAGATGATGCGGTTAAGGTACACAGTAGCGCTGGAAGAGTCTTCCACAAGGCGGCGTATTTCCTGGACGGCTACTTCCGGCTGCAAGTTTCTGAGTGGCGAGAGCCAGTCCACGTCTTGAATCTGGGCCAGCAATTGAAAATCCTGTGCTGTCAATTGCTCGATATGGACGAGCAGCTGTTCCAGAACGCGTGTTCTGTCATCGTCACTGAGTGCCATCCTGCCAGATGTCGGAGACGGCCAGTGAAGATGATCGTCCTAGTGGTAGCGCATTGCTTTCATAGAACTAGCAGCTGCTGGCGAAGAGAAGACGGAGAACCATTTCAGCTGTGGCGGTAGCTGCATGAAACACGTCTGCGAAGCCAACCCGCGTGAGGTGGCGCTCGCGTCGAGCGAGCTACTACTAGTCTGGAAGAGTGGTCGAGTCACCAGATAAAACGGGAGTTTTCAGTGGAGCGATATAAACTTTTAGCGATACGTGGATGTGTGCTTGCTATTCCGATTACTATGAAGTAGTCGCTATGTAGATACGCCTGCGACAGAAGAGCGCTGCTTGATACAATCTTTGAGATTAAGATTATGCGTGGTCAACGCAAGGAACAGCGTTCTTGAGGTGCCATTAGCATTTTCATTTCGGAGACTGATAGCTCCTTGTAAAATGCATAAACACTGGGAGAGCACTATACTTGAGACGTTCTTTAGAAATAAACGGGGCTAAAGGAATTTAAGAGCAAGTGATAGCGTTCTTCACCTGCCATCGATACTGAAGAGCGGGGTGTCACAGATAAAACAAATAGAGAATGGTAGAGCATTATTCCTTGCATTCTGCAAATATGTGTAACTAAATATTCAGTCACCTGGTAAGGCGAAAAAAAATGAAAAACAGAGATTAACCTGGTGTGCGCCGTCGGCAGCACTGTTTCTTGGCACTCACTTTGAATGAGTAATCGCTTGATATCTTCATTGTTCATAAGGAATATCTACCAAATCTTTTGCATTGCAGTAATCACTTCACGGTGTATCGAGTCACTTATTCTTTAATCAGCATTATCGTAACAATCAGCTAATTTAGGTGACCTACAGGAGGAACACATTAACTATATCCGATTGTCCAGTTCTGTGCGAGATGACTCAATTTTGTAGTTGCAAATTATCAGGTTTTATCACCGGAAACAATCCTCGGCGTCTTCAGCTAGGTTTTGCATCTCTTGCAATCCGTCCCCGTCAGTTCAACTGACCACTGATTGTCCGTGTTTCACATTACGTGGCCTGCTGAGGCCAATATTTTTTTCTCAATGAGGACAGGACATCAGATACGCTAGTCTGATCATCTGTGCAGTCGTCCTGCAACTGAACGTTTCTATCTATCTATCTATCTATCTATCTATCTATCTATCTATCTATCTATCTATCTATCTATCTATCTATCTATCTATCTATCTATCTATCTATCTATCTATCTATCTATCTATCTATCTATCTATCTATCTATCTATCTATCTATCTATCTATCTATCTATCTATCTATCTATCTATCTATCTATCTATCTATCTATCTATCTATCTAACCGCCTACGTCTGGGTGCTCTCGTGATCGCCTCCTTAACTTGAGGTCGACCAATGTTAGTATGGGAGGGTAAGAGGATTTGACCATTCTGTCTGGTTGGTCGTGACTTGAATAGCGTGAAATTCTTGTCGCGTACGTCTTCAAACTCATTTCTCCAGACACGGGTGGCCCGTATACCACGGGACCACAGTATGCGGGTATGCGCCACAGGTGTTTGACAATTTATATCTACCCTCAGGAACGGCGAGGACATACATCGGCAATTTAAATGCGAGAGCGTTACGAAAAACTGACAATGGTAGTGTTGACCCAACGCATGCAAATGATAGAAACCAGAGTCCCAGCAGGAATCGAACCCAAGCAGTCTGTGTGGCAATCAAGTATTCTACCACAAACAAACGTCAGGTCTCGAAACTGCATTTGGAAAAAGATCCTATGCAGGCGTGATGTTGCTGAAACGTCAACTCTGTTTGTAGTGCTGGTAATCTAATTTTCAAAACATTACGTATGTACTCGTATGATCAAGCAGTCATGCCGGGTTAACATCAATTGTATACTTAAGCGCCATCACTGTAGTTTGTTTATGTAGCCCTATCCAGGGCTACCATTCTCGCAAGCACAAGCGCTACATATCAGCTGACCGCTTCTGGTGTTGGTAATGCCCATGTTACTGTTGGCATCGTTACGCAACTGTAAACAACTGGTTATATGAAACATGCGCGTCTGTTCAACATTTGTCTATGCGTACGACGTTTGTACATATATTCAGCGTCATGTCATAAGGATTCGCTGAATAAAAAATTACAACCCAGTCATCTTACCTCCGCATGCTTCGCATAACATCTATTCCCGTGGTACTTGGGATCTGCCGAATTCTTTATTTTCCGTTTCTTTGTACCATCGTCTATTTCAAAGATTTACATTTGCGACTTGTAACCACAGAACGTAATTCACGTACGTAATTTACACCTTGCCGACAGGTGTTATATTTATACCTTGACTGTTTAATTCCACCAACATTCTAAAATTAATAAGAACTTGTTGTTGGGCGAGTTGGTGAGTACTTAACATTGTGATTTTTTCCCTAAAAAGGACGAACACTTGAAGGACGAACAGTAGTAGGACAAACACTGGGGCACCCGTCCGAACACTAGTAACGCCTGTCCTGTCTTCTCACATGTGTTTTAGCGCAAAAATCTCGATGTTAAATTCTAAACCTACCTTCCATGCCTCAATCGCAGACCGGTTAGTACTCCCAGGAGTGGGCATATCGCAAGCCCAGATTGGCACTTTTCTAAGGATTTTTCCGCGTGTTTGCAAGCATCTTGCTGCTGGTGGCCGGTTTATGTTAAGCCATGGTTCAGGTATCATGCGTAGGAAAATAACTGCATTAGTAACAACTTGATGAGGGCTAGTTGGTTCATATATAAAGCAAATAAAGTAACAGCGTGAAAGGAACAAGGACGACGTGGTCGTGTCCCGTGGTCTTCGTTTCTTCGTCGTCCTTGTTCCTTTCGCGCTGTTACTTTCCTTACTCTAGAAAATGCCTGTTGTCGCCAACGGCGACTTTTTATTCAAAACAAAACATCGTTGTCATCAGTGTTCTTAATTTTACTCGAGGAAGGTGGCGCGATGTTACGCACATCGTTGCGCTACTTCAATTGCGGCCTTCGCTTAGTGCGCCTAGGGCACCTACCTGGCGTTTTTCAGCTTTGACGATGACGCTTGTCCTCGCATTGGCGACAATTGTCCGATGCATTGTGGATCACGGAAGAAGTCACATTCAGTTTGTACCCAGTCCATTGTCCGCGCGCCCTCATTGCTGCCACAAATGAACCGGGGAAAATACCCTTCCGTTCTGTGGATTCCGCTGCGCAGTTTTACCTGCTTCTATAGTGAACAGTTGAAGAATGTCCTCTTGCTGCGTGCGCTTCGTCGTGGCGCTCCGCATGTAATAGCGAAAGAATATTTTGACGTCGTAATGCTTTGATAATGCGGGGTGATACTGAACGTCACCCTGCATCTAATAAAACACCCAATGATCTTGCCGTTATAAA
Organism: Rhipicephalus appendiculatus; assembly: GCA_030522465.1. NCBI lineage: Eukaryota > Metazoa > Arthropoda > Arachnida > Ixodida > Ixodidae > Rhipicephalus > Rhipicephalus appendiculatus. The sequence goes on along the minus strand of JALIZH010008891.1, from coordinate 22,532 downwards.
AGCAGTTACAGACCATGCGCATGATCACCACAAAAAAAAAAAAAAAACTCGGACGTATGCTTCATCATGTAAAATAAAGTCAAGCACTGCTGGTAAGGATGACTGGTAAACATCAATGGTGGCAATGATCAACGCAATTGACTGAAAAGAAATAAAGACGGCTTCCGCCTTCTAGTACCCTGAGGCATCTGCCTAATGAAACCTATGACTCTTTTAAATGCGAATGCATTTCTTAGTCGGACTATGTGAGGTGTCCGGACGTTGTCCGCGGCGGCGTCCGCGCGCCGGCAGGTGTTATCTCTCCGCTCTCACTCCCTCTCCCATAGCAACAGCTGCGGGTGCGCGCGCTTATCCTCACCCCTAGCAACCGGAGCATGTGGTGCGAGAGAGTGTAGGAGAGAGTAGGTGCAGTGCTTCGCCGCTCCTTCTCTCGCCGTTCGCTCTCTCTCCTCCCTGCGCCCCACTCCCCCGTCCACTCGCGCCTCACTCTCGACCGTTCGCTGGCTGGGCGCCTCTCAAGGCGATGGCAGAAGTCGGTGAAGGCGAAATCTCTCGGCGCAAGAAATGCATTCGCATTTCCTCACGATTCCCTTCGGGGAGGTGGGGGGCATTTTTTTTTTCGTGTATGTGCGCTGTATGCTTCTTGCTCACCTGATGTCACTCGCGTTAAGAGACACCTCTGAAAGCGCTGGTGATTTCCGGTGTTGCGATGTGCAGTTCTAATGACACCATAGGCGAGATCATCGACCAGTCGAAATCAAACTGCAAACCGTAGCTTTTTTACAGTAAATTCACCGCGTTTTGCTGCTGTAGGTTTGCAGGTATTGAGTGCAAACATCTTTATTTGCAGAAAATCTTAGAGAAAGTGGGTGGACTGCCTAGTAAAAGAACACAAGACACATCACAAGCCATAAAAAATAAAAGAACACAAGACACATCAAAAGCCATACGTTGCCATATCAACTACACTGCCAGCCGTACATTTACTGGTGGGTCTCCTAGTGCTTTTTGTCGACTGTGTGTCAACACGGTTCCCATATAAATGCCGGATCGCTGCGCAACAGGATACACGATCACTGCGCCACAGTTCCCTCTCTTAAATATTGTAGGAAAATATGCTTCCGTATTGCGGATTAGTTTTGACCACTTGCATAGGATTCATTAGTGTGCACGTACATCTGCTTGCGGAAGTGGCGCTAAATTCCACAACCCAAGAAAAGAGGCAGTGACACTTCATTCAAAAGTGCATATTCACAGCATAGTTGGTCAGTAGAAGTATTTCTTTGCAATCGTGAGGAGCTGTATTTTCGGCAGGGGCCTGGGCAACGCATGATAAATGTATGGGAGGTGCGCTAAGATATAAGCGAACAGTTCCTTAAGGCCACGGCGCGATGAATGCGAGATATTATTGCAATAGTGCTAAAGAGCTTGTCTCGCAGAAATTCCGGCGTCGGTGTCGGCGTCGTTGGTTGTGAGCAAAAAAATCAGCGTTGTCCATGACCGAAAAATTGAGAAAGATATGAATGAAGTAAATGAATAAAAGTACTTGGTTAGAGTAAGAATCGAAACCAGGCCGTCTGATTGGCAAGCAGGTGTTCTACCACCGAGCCACGTCACTGATTAAAACTGCTCAAGAAAAAAAAAACTATGTGAATGTCCAGTAGTAGGAGGAGTGTCCTGAAGTATGTAACGTTGCGTGGCAGAAGCGTTCAATCGTACCAGGCGTCAGAACATGAGAATTGCGCAACGACTGGGTGTTTTAAGACCCACTGATTACACAGCGCTCACACATATTCAATCATCATCAGCAATAAAACCAACAACAAAGCGAGCAGCTGCGTAGGTTAGCGTGTTGCTTTACCGACACGTAGTGGGTCCTTCGGCTGAATAGCAAAAGAAATTATGGCATAATCGGCACGGCGCAACTGTACACACAGTAAACATTCCAGGGTAGTTTAAAACGCCCAATGTCACGCCACAGACGTTCGTTTATTTGCGGCACGGTTGAGGCCATGCACCAAAAACCGGAAGCTAGGCTAGCAATTGAGGAGGCGATGCGCACAGGGCCCATTTACGCTATCTCGTTCTACTCTTGAAGGCGAGGCTCAAGCGTCATCCTCCAAATTTCTTTCACGCATATCTGAACAGATGTCTGGGTCGTCACTCATTGGAGAAGTTCATTGTACGTAGTTGTAGGTAACTCCTTTGAGCACAGGTGACGCATTCGTAGCTGATACCACAATTAAAATGAATAGTCTGCAATGAAAGCAAATATGCAACAGTGCACCAATGTAACGGAATTAATTCAGAACGTAAACGACGGATTTAAAGCCGCAAGTTATTTTCTTTATTTCATCAGTCAATACATAAAAGAAGGCATGAGCAGTTTTGACGGAAACGGCCGTCCATACAATCATGTTTCACGTTTTTTGGTTTCGTCGCCACTCCGGAGCAACCAGGTCATAAATGCCTGGGTTTTGAATGTTTTACGCGGCTGATACAGACAGGACCTGTCACGAAAGGCCCGAAAAGAAAAGTTATTGAAGCACGCCTTGCTTATGAAATGCTCGGGGAGCGAGATGAACACCGCTATTTTTTCTAACAGTAGTTAAGTTTAACGGAGCCTCGAATGTGCCACATTACATAGCGTACGGTGGTCTCGCTATACGCTCGATTCCGTGCGAGCTAGGACAGAAACACTTCGCAAAGCCGTATACCAGTCGTGCAGTATACGAAAGATGCTGCTCGCTTCTTAGGTAATTGTTTTCATATCGTCGTGTAGCCTTGACGACGGGTTAAGGCTTGAACTCTGGGCGTAAAGGTGGGGTATGGCGGCCTGCTTCACATGCTGTTTAGGCGCATGACAGGTCTTGTTGGTGTACGCATTGGTTGCACGTAGCCTCGTGGAAATCACAGGGGGCGCGTTTCCTTCGTCGTGTTAGTGTCGTCCAGGTGCACGCGAAGCTGTCGTTCGTACTTTTTGCACGGGGCCTCGTCTAGAGAGAACAACCAAAAGAAGAGAATAGTTAACGACAAACATTCATGAATAACTAGACATCCACTAAACTCCCAACGCGGAATCCGGATGGTATGTTATTAAAACCCGGAGAGACGAGTGAAACAACGCAAGCGCCAACCATCAACAAGCTACAGTTTCAAGCAAAACAGACGTATATACATGTACATATGTATGCAGGATGTCCCAGCTATCACGCAGCACGATTTAAGAACGGCGTTACGCGAAGCAGACCTAGTGCATATTGTTCCCAGTATACTGTATTAGCCGCTACTCAATTTTTTCGTTGAGGAGAATCAGTTAATTGGTCATAATTATATTTGTAACTCCAAAAGTCCACCTAATTACCAAAATGTCAATGAGGCAGATGAGGGCATGTTAAATGACATCTGTTCGTGTTACTTTCAACAACGTACTAATTGCGTGCTCATTTTTTTCCCAGTGGAGGACCCAGGTTTAATTTTTATGACATCTGTGTTTCAATAAAGCGCACCTAATAGGAAGCCCACTAGCGTTATTCTATTCGGCTCCTTGGAAATGCAGACGCGTAGCTTAAAATCAAACCATACGATATTGTTACACAACGTCGTGGCCTGTAACCGGCCACGGACGGTACAAGGGGAATAAAAAAGATTCACTAGATGGGCTTCGCTGATATGAAGAAGTGGAAACAATTCGATACCGGCCTACATCTCCTGCAGTTGTCGATATTGAGCAGAGAAGCACGATGTGCCTTACCTTGCCTGTGTGGGGCCAAACTGTGGTCAAGCGCTCGCTATGGCTGGTCGAAATTCCAAAAGTGCTGAACCGCACAACTTCTGTCTGATCGAAATAAAAATGTTCCGCCGACATCTTGGCAACCCGCCCAGTAAGCGGTAGGCAGGTCCGCGTGAAGGCCCAGCAGCAGTTCCACGGTTTCCCCGCCCAGGGCAACGCGCAAGGCTGTAGTCAGGGTTCGCAGTTCCTCGTTCGTCGCGGCGTACGCAGCCGCGAATCGCTGGCCGCACCAAAGGACGAGGAACATCACTCCGCATTCCCGATAGGCGGGATCAGCGAAATTGTTTATCAGACAGATATAGTATATTCCGCCTACGCGCCATCACACGGAGCGTAGTGTGGCGGCGTGGGTTCGATCGCAGGGCGTTCGCCAAGTCCCTTATAAGCCCGTCGTAGTCGACTGGCGCCGTGCTCTCGTTGAAGCGAATGAGTAGCCATGGGCAAATCTTCTGGCTCGAGATTAGCCAGCAATACAGCCAAGCTACACGCAGCAAGCACTCGGGGACATTGGGGGACGCTTCCAGTACGCGGCGTAATTCGCGAAGGATCATTTCCGGCCGCACCGTTCTGAGCCGCGGAAGCCAATCCACGTTCTGGTCATCCAGGCGTTGTAGGATCCTGCGCGGGTACTCGTTCGATGTGCATGAACAGCGCTGTTAGTAAACTGGCTGACATCGTGGTAGAAGGCGGTGGTGGCTCAGGAAGATGTGATCTCCAGCTGTGAATTTCCCTCGGTTAGCGAGGCGCCAAAAGGAAAGCGTGGAGCTAGACCACCACTAGTAGCTGCTGGCGGAGGGAAGGTTGATCATCATTTCAGCTATGGCACTAGTAGTGCCGGACGTAGTACGTGCGATGTTGGCTGGCGTAAGGCAGCTGTCGCGTCGAACGAGTTTGGCCGAGATACCAGAGATGACGAGTCCATTGATAGAGCGATATAAATTGTTAATACAACATTACTGTCTAGGTGACCTTTCCACTCCGAAGCCTACAAGACAGACGCTTTGCAGATACGCAAGCGCAGAGGGAGACGTTTTCTGAAATAAATATTAAGCGTTGTAAACGAAGCTGAGCGCAAGTCATCGCGTTCTTTTAATCTACTATCAAAACCGATATGGAAGTAAGGGGCTGACTTCTGGCCATGTTAGAAGCGCGGCAAGTGCTAGAAGAAATCGTGAAACACATGAAATCAGGACTCGTTGAGTTATTCAAGTACCCAGTGGCGTAAATCCAGAAAAATCAGAACGGGGGGACACACAGCTTGCCATTGCGGCCATTTTGTTTATATAAATGTTTGTTGTATTTTTACTCATACAAAAATTAAAATCCTACCATGAAATTCAATTGAAAAACGAGCATGGGTTCCCAAATCGCGTAATTGCATTGTTCTATTGGATCTTCTCAGGGGGGGTCCTGACTCCCCCAGCCTGAGCACCGGGGGTTCAAGACCCCCCTGACCCCCATCCCCCCCCCAACATTTACGCCACTGCAAGTACCTATTAACGACAGATTCGGTTAGCCTGTAAGATAAAAATCGGAAATAGACCTTTTTTCTCGTGGCACCATCGACGGTAACCTTTATTAGCATGACCTTTGTAACAGGGTGAATACTAGGAAATGGTTTAGCAAGTTGTTCTAGCGTGAAAGGTTATGCCAACGTCAGTTTCGTCACGAGCTTAAGTCGATAAAAGGGCACGCGCGTTAATTGAGAAAGAAATTTAAAAAAAATTACACCATCGCCCACTAAAGCAAACCATGTGGGGATGCGAAGCAGCGCTGGTGTTCACTTGTGTTTCCATTTGTATGTTTCCGTGTATGTTTGATTTGTGTGCGGAGTTGTGTATCAGCGGTGCTGCTTGCGCTGCTGTCACAGCTTACGTCACTGATGCCACTACAACTGGCGCCAACGTTGACATCCATAGCGCCGTTGCGAAGGAGAGTGCAACGGAGTGAGCGCGCGTCGCATTATATACGAGCGCACGCCGCATTATATCCGAGCGGACAGCTGCGCCGGAGAGAGAGAAACGGGAGAGGAGAAACGAAGCGGCACCAGCGCTCACGCCACCTCCTCCACCCCATCTCGGAGAGGGGCCTGCACCTCCTCGCGTGAGCGCGAGGAGAGGGGGGGAGAGTTGGGCGCATGCGCAGTAAGGGTGGTCAGGCCGCACACCACCGGATTGAACTCCGCTCTAAGCTGCTTCGCGTCTAAAAGAGAAAACAATTTGAGTTGCCCGACCGACGACTCCAAGATCTTAACCCGCGTCATTCCAGCGAGGAAGGCATAGGCACTAACGACGGCGCTATAAAACTCTTCTCCTTCGTTCACGCTGTTCTTCATAAAAAAAATGTCTTGCATGAAAGTTCTACAGGTACAAAAAAGCTAATTTGTCTCGTCTACTCGTTTGGCGAGGTAATCAGAAACATGGTGTACAATTGAAGTCTTTAGGTTAGGCAAGGCGTTTTTACGAATACACAATACAAGGGTAAGAACGAACAGCTCGCCAACAGAAAATACAATTCTGGCTGAATTTCCACCTGAGCACATATATCTTTTAGCTGAACAAAGGGAATATAGACAACCAGCCGTTTGTAGCACGAAGCCACAAGGAAATCCGTACGGATTTTTCAGAAAGAAGACTTCTTAGTTGGCTAAAAATTGCCCTGGTCTGGGGTTCGAACGCGGGACATACGCCTTTCCGGGGGGGTTCGCTCTAACAATTGAGCTAACCAGGAAGCTAGCAATTGGCAGCGCGAGGGCGAATTCATCGACAACTCGAAGCACATGGACACAAGTATTGCAAATGAGTTCTGCGGAATCCCGAAAGGTGGCGGAAGGGTTAACAAAGGGAATACTTGTGTCCATGCGTTTCGAGTTGTCGATTAATTCGCCCTCGCGCTGCCAATTGCTAGCTTCCTGGTTAGCCTAATTGGTAGAGCGACCGCCCCGGAAATGCGTTGGGCCCGGGTTCGAACCCCGGACCAGGACGAATTTTTCGGCAAATAAGAAGTCTTCTTTCTGAGAGATCCGTACGGATTTCCTTGTGGCTTCGTGCTACAAACGGGTGGTGGTCTATATTCCCTTTGTTTACCCTTCCACCACCTTGCGGGATTCCGCAGAGCTCATTTACATTCTTTTAGCTGGCTTGATCGACTCGCCACGTTGGCTCAGTTGATACGGTGCTCAGCTGTTGACCCGACAGGCGCTGGTTCGACACCCGTTGTGGCAATCACATTTCAATGGAGAGGTAAATGCTTGAGGCCTGGTGCACCTTTACAATGTTAGCGCACGTGAAGGAAACGCATAGCTGGTCGAAATTATCCGAACCCCTCCACTACGGCATCTTTCGAAGCCCGAGTAGCTTTGGGATGTTAAACCCCATAAAACAGTAAATCAACCGTATTTGTGATGTTGGATGGACGAGTAAATTATACACCCAGAATTTTTCTGTGAGAGGCGTGGCTTCCATAGGCGGTGCATTTTATTTAGAAGAAACACGTTGCTGGACAGGACATATCACAAAGAATGTGCCACATAACGTTTAAAGTCCTTGGTGATCCTCACGCCGGCAACAAGCTTTTGGCTACAAAACTTTCCTATAAAATAGAAGTACACCACAGAGATAGAGAGTTGACTAGATATTTTCACCACGTGTGCCACGTAAATTTCCAGACGTTGAATGCACGTGTTTTACCATTGTTAGCTGTAATGTTTGGTCATGCGGTGTTTGCCCACAGTGCCTCTTATTTGCCCATGACTTTTTTTGTCCTTTCGTTTCATCAGATCAGTTAAGTGAGCTTTGCCTGTGTCGTCACTGCCTGCCGTCTTTGTGGACGTTGCACCACTGCCTTTATCAACCACCTCTGCCGCATTTACGTGAGCGTAACGCTATGAATCCGCGGAATGAGCTCGAGGTTGTGTATTTACACAGCGAAGCTTTATTTCTTGAGTTCCTGGCAGATCGCGTCCGCGGACCGAACGAGACGCAGAACAAAAATTTTGGGCACCTTCGCCACCTTGAAAATTGTCCCGATAACTGTGGTGGCACTTGCCTCCCACCTGACATGTTGCTCCGTTGTCTTGCGACGCTAGCGCTGTCTTCAGCAGTTGTCCTTTGTACACACTATAGAACGGATGCGTCTCGCTCGCTTGGAGGAAGAACAGCGGGGAGTGAGGGCTTATGGATTGTGAATGGGCTTTCACCATCGCAGTGGTTGAACGGCCCTTGGCACCACATGGCGAATGTATCTGAACAGCACTAAATTCAAATAAAAACTTCGCGGTGGTCTCCGATGGTTGAATTTGAAATACGTTCCCGCAGAAAGCAAACACTTCTGTGTTGGTGCAACAGACTGGAAAGTTTATTTAACGCAAGCGTGGCATAACTGGCGCGTTCAGCCATGACGCTTTCGTAACAGATAGCGTAATTACATTTAACAGATTAAAATTGGCAGCATATTTACGAAAGTGTACCTGTGTAATAAATGTATTCGAAACGCTGGTGACATCCTGAAGGTGATGATGGCATTTCGCCTTTATTTTATTGGTCAATAGATAAAAGAAAGCACGAGTGAACTTGATACAAAGGGCCACCGTTGCAATCATCTGTCAGATGTTCTCACAATTCAGTCGCTTATCCTTGCGACCACGTCGTAAATGCGCGTTTTTTTTTCTAAATCTTTAATGCTGAACATTCCATCACAACTGTCAGGAGGGCACGTGGGAACGTTCTTGAAACATGTTTTGCTCGTCGTAACGTACGGGCACACCGATTAGTCAAGGCTATCTTTTCAATTATGTCTGACAGCAGCTATCACTTCCATTTATTCAAGATGTTTTAAGCTACGCTGGCATCGCTAAACGGTCCGTTCACGTGCGACACAGGATTCAAACCTTTGAGAAACACCGTATTCCACTCATGCAGTACCATGAAAGCTGGTGCCTGGTTCTTCGGTTGTTTTTTTTCCATATCGACTTGGCGCCTTGACGAGGGAGATCTTGAAGTCCGGCTGCAAAAGGCAGGGTGTCTGGTGGCTTCTTTCCTTATGGCTGTCTAGCCACTGGAGAAGTCTTCTTGGGGCAGTTATTTGTCGCGGGCAGTCTGGTAAGAATCACAGTTGAGGCGTAGGCTTTCGTGCGCCATGTCAGTGTGTTATCAGAGGATACGAAGCTCGAAGGAAGGCTTTGTCAAGGACCAGCGGCTAGAGAGAGAGAGAGAAAACATAGGTAGAGACCAGTTGATGTAAAGAGCCAATTCATGAATAAGTACGTACTTGCTGATATCCTGATGCGAAAATCAGGCAGACAATAGCGCGAATGTATTAAAACCGCGACTAAAATGCGAGATTCCAGATTCTTGACTCCCGGATGCATTTCAATGAGAGTCAAATGAACCAACATTTATGTACTGTGATTTGGGTGCAGATTAAAGATTCAATGCGCAGTCGCTGTCTGCGATACGCATCGCTTATCATATTGTCGTTTTTGTAAGTGAAATTCTAGCAGTTATCTCCCTAACGTTCCTCTGTCAGCCAAAAACCCTTAGAGTTGTATTTGAGCAGCAGTTATCAATGAATATTAATATTTATGGCGCCTCAACGCAAGTTGCTTTCGTTGCTGGCATTCTTTGAGTAATACCTCAGAATAGTGCGTTGTTTGCATACAGCTATATATTCCATTCACGTGTCACCTATTGCGATATATCCGAGAAACAAATCACACAAATGTAAAGAAACATTTTTGTTGCACAATTAAGTGCTGCATGTATGCAATAATCTGCAATCAGCGAGCCACCTTATCCTTCACGAGTTGGTGATAAGTGGTTACAATCGTATGTGATGTATCATTGTATGCGCAGAGCTCAAAATGTTTAACGTTGACGTAGACGACTTTCTTGCAGTCACGTATAAAACTCAGTGTTTACTGAGCTTAGGGCCCCGAATCAATGCGCATGGAGGGGGGAGGGGGGGCGTATCCAGTGAGAATACAGTTGCTGTTTCGCGTGTATCACTTTTTTTAGTGCAGCAACTGTCCCATAAATAATAATTCACGAGAGCACGTCCGTGAACCTTACAAGGTGCGTCACGAAACAAATCTGCCGAGAAGTCATTAACTGTGAATGAAAATCTGGGCGTATTTTTCGGGGCTTAAATTATAACTCGATAATAATAATACATTACACGCTATAATATTAGGTGGCGTTTAAAAGAATAAGATGTTTATCTCACAGATACGTTACCCAATGCAGGAAACTTGGCGCGAATTCCATATTGAAACTTGAAAAATTGGGTTAATAATCGAAGCGTCTGATTGAGTTTAAAGGGGAGTGGCTGAGAATTTCTGATTAGCGTCAGGTCATTTGGTACGTACAGCAGTTATAATAGTAACTGAGGTTTTCACGTCCCAAAACCACGATATGATTATGAGAGGCGCCGTAGGGGAGGACTTCGAAAATTTCGACCACCTGGCGTTCGTTAACATGCAGTGACATCGCACAGCACACGGGCCTGTACCATTTCGCCTTCATCGAAATAAGACCGCCATGGCAGGGATCGAACCCGCGACCTTCGGGTCAGCTACCTACAACAGTTAAATGTATCTTGGTGTGGGTCAAGAGAAGGTGACCACAATTCTGATTAGTAAGGTATTATTGTCAGTGACAATTGACACTATAAGATTATGAGCGCCTTTCTGTGGGTCATGATGATGTCATATGGGTAGGTCATCGCGTGATGAGGATTTTCTGCATCACTCGTTTGACGACGGCATCAAGTTTTTGCATTTGATTAGGTATATAAGGCTTTCACTTGAATATGGTGATTCGAGTGGATGAAATATGATTTTCCCTGACATACGACAAAAAAAAATAAAACTTACAAGCGTATCTTTACCTGCTGTCGTCAATAATAGGTGAAAAGAACTTAGCGTGTCTTACCTTGGTATTACGTGTCCGAACTCCGGTCTACAGCTGGCTCTTGCCCGTAGATATACCAAAACAGCTGTGCCGAAGTCTGTGTGCTCCTATCTGATCGAAATAAAAATGTGCCGCCAACACCTTGGCGACCCGCTGCGTAAGCGGAATCCAGGTCCACGTGAGATTCCGAAAGCAGTTCTACGCTTTCCCCGCGCATGGCGAAATGCAAGGTGGTCGTGAGGGACAGCAGTTCCCGATTCGTTCTGGCGTACACAGCTGCGAATCGCTGGCCGGGCCAGAGCACCAAGAACGTCGCTGAGATTTGGGATTCCCGAGTGTTGCGAACTGTGCAGTTGTTTATCACGCAGGTGTAGTACGACCCGAAGTCATGCCACGCACGGATCACGGTGTGACGACAAAGGACTTGGAGTACATCCACCAAATCCTCTAAAAGCGCATTGTAGTCGACCTCGAGCGCTCCGGCACCGAAGCGAAGCAGTCGCCATCGGCAAATATCTTGCGTCGCCATGAGCCAGCAGCAGAGACTGGCGATACGCTCTAGGCACACAGGGACGCTGCCAGACCTTGCCAGAGTGCGGCATATTTGCTGGACGGCAGTGGCCGGCCGCCGCCACATGAGCTGCGGAAGCCAGGCTATGTTCAGTCGATTAAGGAGTTCGATATCTTCCGAGGACGCTAGTGCGATGCGGGCGAAGAGCCCTCGTATGAATCTAGCTGTCATCCTCGTAGGAGGCGGATACTGGCTGTGAAGATCTGTGGCCTAATAGATTGTATTGCTCAGTTACGCATCTATTGGTAGCATGAAGTTGAGCCGGAAGTGCCATTTGCTGGGAAAGGGAAGGCCGCCGAAGCTGGCAGATGTGGTGGTTGCCTTGTCAAACGCGTCTGCAATCTTAGCCAGTGTAATTTAGCGTGTTACTTCGAGCCAAGAAGTAGTCTCGAGGAGTGCAAAGGTTAAAAGAAAACTAGTGTAGTCAATCGAGCGATATGAACAGATATAGGAACGTGACTGAAGCGGTGACCGTGCAAATCGTACGTTAGGTAGTATCTAAGCAGATATGCAAGGGCCGGGTGAGAGCTACGTGACACACCTTTCGAGATTAAGAATGAGCGTGTTACAGGATGTCATATTCTAGTAATAGCGTTCTCAGTGCGCCCTCTATACTGATATCGAAGGACGGCAAGTGGGAGATGAACAATATTACAGCAGCTTCGCACTAGTTGTACCAAGACTATAGGAAGTGCGGAGCTGGGCAGCCTTCTTTGTTTCTCTTCAGTTTTCTCTTTCTTTTCTCCTGTCTCTCATTCTTGTTCTCTTTTACGCTTTATTCTGCGTTTTTTTTTCTTTTTTTGTATTTTTATTACTATCTCTTTAACACGAAGCTGCTTTATGCCGGGGTCCACCACAACTAACAATGACGTATTTACGTCACGGATATGGCCTTGTAAAAAATTACACCATCTCCCGCTAAAGGGAACCATGTGTCGATGCGAAGCAGCGGGCTCTAACGCTAACACTGGCGGCGGCGTTGACGCAGGCGCTCATCGCGGCGTTGCGCAGGAGAGAAACCAGGGGAGGCGCAAAGCACGCAGTGATGGACCGGTGTTTCCTACTGGAACATGGCAATCCCTGCTAATGGGCAATGAGAGACAGAAGACTCCGATTAGACACAGACACCAGCAAAAAAACTTTAAGAAAAAATGGTTCAGGATGAAACGGGGTTCGAACCTGGGTCCGCTCCGTGCCAGCCCAGTGTTCTACCACTGAGCCATGCCTGTGCTCGAAAACCCGGCGCCCAAAAACCCTATACAAGCATTATGTCGGGAAGGAACCGCGTTAACATGCGCAATATAAAGCGGCAGAAGAGTGAAACGACAACCAGGCGTCACAGAATGCCATTTGTGTAACCAGGCGTCACACAATATGAATTGCATTACGAGGGGGGTCGTTGAATGCTTCCAACCCATTACAAAGGGCTCAGCCATAATTCTTCGTCGTCATCAGCCACCGAATCAATTAATGGAGTAGTGGGTACCTTGCAAGCGTACTTGTATTAGTAGCCCCAAGATAGATTGCAACGGGTTTTAGAAATGGTGCTCTCCCAGCTTTCGCTGTGACTGTGCTGCGCGTTCCGCGCAGGCCTGGCGGTTTTTGAGAAGTCTCAACATCAAGGCACATTTTAGAAGAGATGAACTCATCAATACTCTTCTCGATAGCTTATTTTCGCCGGGAACAGCGATCTCTTACCTTATAATTAGCCTATGTCTACGTTGAAGTCTTATGTAAAACCTTTTTTTTTTTTGTGTGACATATGTTTCGACTATAGCAATTGTTCTATAGCGTGACCACGACGGAAGACAAGGCTAGGTCCTAAGGAGCTTCGTCCCTAAAAATTCGGCAGATCCCACGTACCATGGGAATCGATGTTATGCGAAGCATGCCAAGGTGACTGGTATAATTTTTTAATTGAGCGAAACGTTACGAAATGACACTAAACAGATGTACAAGCGTTGTACGTTCAGAAATATGTTTAAAAGTCGGGTATGTTTTATGTAAGCAGTTCACAGTTGCGTAACGATCCTTCACCTTTAAAGCTTGATTGGATTGTAACGTTAATAGGCCACTGTACGCATCGCTTCTGCAAAACCAAGCCTAATATACGTTTCCCTAGTGATGACTAGGCTTAGAAAAGCTAAACCTGTCACGTTTCAATTGACATGGTTAAGGGTCAGAAATATTAACTATGAAAGTGCAAGCTTTCAAGGGACAGTAATCATACGTTTTACTAGCGAACTTTGTGTTGATAAACGGCTGAACCGCCCTGGCAATTCCAAACACAAGATTAGGACAAACTTTATTTTTCTTGATATCTCTGTAAGTGGATAAAAGCAACGAGCGCATCCTGACGTAATGGTAACCCATAAAATCTCGCCTGTGACATTTCCACATGTGGATATACGAATGTTGGCATTCGCATTGTGTTGTGTAGGAAATATATATTTTTGGTAATTTTCTTTTTATTCAGTCGGTGGTATATTTTCGCATGGGGCAGGGCATCGCACGACACATGCATTCGAGTATGCTAAGATACAAGTGGAGACCTTTTAACGCGACAGCGTTAAAGAGCTCGTGTCGCAGAAATTCCGGCGTCGGCGTCGGCGTCGTTGGTTGTGAGCGAAAAAATCATCATCTTGTCCGTGACCGAAAAATCGAGAAAGATGCAAATAAAATAAATAATGAAAATTTTCGGGTCCGAGTGAGGATCGAACCCGGGTCGTCTGCGCGGCAAGCAGGTGTTCTACCACACAGCCATGCCTCTGCTTGGATATACTGTGAAAATAACTTCCTCTGCTTGGAAATGCAGTGAAAATAACTTCCATGCTTCGCAAACGCAAGCGTCCTTTATATAGGCGTCGCAATATAACATGTAATATCCCAGGAATATTGCGCGGTACAAGCGTAAATTGCCATCGGGCGTCAGAATATGTGACTATCATAACAATTCCATAGTTTAAAGCCAGCCACCCATTACAAACGGCACACACCTTACTGCGCGTATTCCCTTAACACCACGTAGTGGGTGCATAGCAAGTTCGAAAACAATTCTCACATTTGCCGCGCATAATTTCTCCTGGTTTAAACCATACTACCCATTACATAGTATGCACTAGAGAGAGAGAAGAAATATAGGAAAGGTAGGGAGGTTAACTAGACTATGTCCAGTTTGCTACCCTACACTTGGGGGAGGGGGGATAAGGGAGTAAAAGAGAGAAGGGAAGAGAGAGAGAGAAAGAGGGACACATTGTACACCACACACACAGTGCAGGGTTTCATGCACTGTGCACTAAGTGATTGAAGTACGCAGCAGGGACGGGATATCGCTATCGCGTTCAACTTTTAAAGGCGAAGCTTAAGGGTCCCCCAATTTTCTGTGGCCTTGGTGCAGAACAAGAGACATATTCACATACGGGGGGTTGCCACGCAATGGGCAATGGAAAGTTTAATGGGCGTCAGTGGAGATAACTGCTGTGGGCACAGATGATGCATTCGTAGCTGTCCAGCGAAATCATCTTATATTCGGCAGTGACAGGCCATTTGGTGAAAGCGCACCAGATTAAGGAATGAATTCAGAACGTCAACCACGGATATAGAGGTGCAAATTAATTTTTTTCTTTATTTATAAGTCAAGATATAAAAGAAGGTACCAGCGGTCCTGACGGAAACGGCCGGACGTATACAATTGTTTCCAACATTCTTAGGTTTCAGTCACCAAGTCTGTGTGACCACGTCATAAACATCTGCGATTTAAATGTTTTAAGAGTTTGATTCAGACAGGCATATCACACAGGCCACCAGCGTAGTTTTTGAAGCACGCCTTGCTTACCAATTATTCGCAGAGAGAAATGAACACCACTATTTGTTCTAATAGAGCCTAAATTCAATTCAGATTTGAATGTACAACAATGATTACCACTAAGCTGGGCCTTGCTATAAATCCGATTCACGTGCGCTCCAGCGTCGAAACATTCGGGCAAAGCTGTATGGTGGTCAAGAAGTATATGAAAGCTTATGCTTGCTTCTTAATTTGTTCTTTCCATATCGACTTCTCGCCGTGACATCTAGCGGCCTCTTTCGCGTGCTGTCTCGGCTCTTGTCAGGTCTTGGTGTACGTACTGATGGCATGCATCCTCGCAGAAATCTCAGCTGAGGCGATCCGTTCACCGTGCCAATGTCTTCCGAGTGCAAGCGAAGCTCGAAAGAACGTTGTCCATTGGTGCTTTAGTTCTTTCACGGGGCGTGGCCTAGAGAGAGAGAGAGAAACAGTTAACAACAACAGGCAATGTACAGATATAGACTGGGACTCGTCTCCTAATGCGAAATAGAGCCGTTCAATCATTGATAGCCGGAAAGACGACCTCGCCAACGCAACGTGCCAACCTTCAACAAACTTCACTTCCAAGCAAAATAGGTGTATATATAGGTGCAAGAATTTACCGTCGCGCAGCTATGACTAGTGACAAGACTATCAAAAATCAGCCCGAAGCACTACGTTGTTAAGGTGAAAACTTTATATGCCTTACTAGAAGGTCTCATTGGACGTCCATGTGGACGCGAATTGTACAAAGTGTTACGTGACCCACCTGGCGCGAGCGGAGCGTTAGCCTTCGTTCACTTCGCCTTCGCGTCGTGCGCGTGGTTACACAAAACAAATTAAAAAAAACGCGATCGCTGCATTTTTTCCTTCGTCTTTGCAAAAGCGAGGCACCGAGGTGATTCAGAAGATAAAGATGACGATCTCCTGTGTACGGCTTTCATCCTACGCATTTTTCTTCCGGGACAATACGAGTAATAACGTACTGGCACGTGATAACACATGTAATAGCGCGCAAAACTGGAAAGGACGACGGCAGAGACAAAGTGTAAAGAGCGCTGACTCTCAGCTCTTTATTTCTCTGACGATACTATGTATATGTGCATACGATGTGCCAGCGGGTAAGGAAAAGAAACAAAATGCAAAAGAGTGAATAGTCAGGATGTAGTGCTCAGGGTTATATTGACATCGTCCTAATCACGAAAGCTCTCAAACCTGAGCTCATCTTTGGTCAATGCAAATGATGGGATGCTGGAAAATTCCTCTGCCACACGAGCAATCTCTGCCACCTCCATTGTCTTTCTGACGCGCCGGTCATCTTGGCGATAAACAATGCCACAGCCTTTGAACTCAAGCTTTCAAAGCTTAGGAAGCTAACTCCTAGACTTAGCACCACAGTTACCACAGTGTAAGCTGAACTGGCCCAGATTATCGCCTCTTATATTCCTTCCAAGCTTTTATTAGCCTGGTTTTTTATCCATCTGCCTGTCTGTCGTATGTATTGGCGTCCGCAAGAAAATGGCACGCGATATATAACGCCATCGCCACATGACAGAGCATGATCTTCGTGTCGAATACTGCCCGGCTCTTCTGTTTGCTATTGTACAGGTTTATTTTCTTATAAAGGGTGGAATGTATTAGGACAGTCGAAAACGCGAAATCAATACCTACACTTTTTCTAATATTTCTCAGGGGTTGGCACGTCTGTTGAACGCACTGGATAATGTTGCAATGAACGAACTAACCCTGCACGCAACCATTCCTAGAGCTTATTGTGCAGGCCTATTCATCATATGGGCCTTAAATTATGGGTTACGAGCTTCACTTAATTAGTGTATGTCACGTTAGCTACCTGAAACTATCACTGATATGCAGGGGCATAGCCAGAAATTTTTTTCGGGGGGGGGGGGGGGGGGCACCTCCTTGATTTCGGGGAGGGCACCTCCTTGAAATGGCCATTTTTCGCTATGTATGCCATGGCGAAAAAAATTTCGGGGGGGGGGGGGGGGGCACGTGCCCGGTGTGCCACCCCCTGGCTACGCCACTGCTGATACGCCGGGAATGAGCACCAAGAAAGCATGCCACTCTACAATCGTTTCCGTTCAAATCACATGACACCTTGAGCTGAGGTGTCATGTGATTTCACTTCACAATGGCACTTAAGGCAACACGTTGCTGTCGGCCCTGGCTCTGGCAGTGGTGATGGTGGCAAAATAATCAGAACCGCGAATCGTCATGGCGTACGTTTCTGGCTTGCCAGTGATACTCACTTACGAACTACACTGAGGAAGTCGCGATACTTCTCCAACTTTGCTATTCATCCTGCATGCAAACACTTCCTGTATGTTTTTGCGCCAAGGCCATGATAGGGTCAGGAGCCGCACCATAGCGGAGGACAGAGTTTCACATTTTATGGCATATAGGTTTCAATAAAGCGCACCTAAGTGCAAACGCACTAGCGTTATTCGTTTCAACTCTGTAGAAATGCAGCCGCGTGGCTTAAAATCGAACCCTATGACTTTGTTACTCAATGTTCTAGCCGCCAAGAGACCATGGATAGATAATATGAGTGGAATAAAAAGATTGCCATAGACACAAGATGAATTTCGCTGACGTCGACAAGTGGAAAAAATTCGCAACCAGCATACATCTACCATCTTCAATACTGAGCAGAGGATCTCGACGTGCCTTACCTTGCCTGTGCGGGGCAATACTATGGTCAACCCGTCCTTCTGGCTGGTCGAAATTCCAGAAGTGCTGTACCATGTTACTTCTGTCTGATCGAAATAAAAATGTTCCGCCGACATTTTGGCAACCCTCATAGTAAGCGGTAAGCAGGTCCGCGTGAAGGCCCAACAGCAGTTCCACGCGTTCCCCGAGCAAGGCGATGTGCAGTGCTGTAGTCAGGGTTCGCAGTTCGTCGTTCGTCCCGGCGTACGCAGCGGCGAATCGCTGGCCGCACCACAATACCAGGAACATCACTCCGCATTCCCGACACGCGGGATCCGCGTAATTGTTGATCAGGCAGGCATAGTATATTCCCATTACGTGCCTCACACGGAGCGTCGTGTGACGGCGAGGATTCAATCGAAGCGCGGTCGCCAAGTTCCTTATAAGCACATCGTAGTCGATTGGCACCGTGTTATCGTTGAAGCGAATGAGTAGCCACGGACAAATCTTCTGGCTCGAGATTCAGCCAGCAATACAGCCAAGCTACGCGCAGCAAGCACCCTCGGGGACGTTGGGCGATGCTTCCAAAGCGCGGCGTATTTCCCGGACGATCATTTGCCGGCCGCATGCTTCTGAGCCGAGGGAGCCAATCTACGTTCTCGTCGTCCAGGCGTTCCAGTTCCTGCGCGGGCACTCGCTCGATGTGGATGAGCAGCGCTGTTAGTAAACCGGCTGACATACTGGTAGAAGACGGCCAGCGTCCCAGACGGATGTGATTCCCAACTGTGCACTTCCCTCGGTTAGTGAGACGCCAAGTGAAAAGCGTGGAGCTAGACCACCGCTAGTAGCTGCTGGCCAAGGGAAGGTTGATCACCAGTTCAGCTGTGGCACTAGTCGTGCCGAACGCGCGCGCGATGTTGGCTGGCGTAAGGCAGAGGTCGCGTCGAGCGAGTATTGGTCGAGATACCCAGAGATGACAAATCTTGCATGCATGATATATATTGTTATTGCAACACTACTGTCTAGGTGAATCTTTCCATTCCGAAGCCAACAAGATACACGCTGCGGAGATGCGCAAGCGCAGAGCGAGCGGCACACGCTAAGACGTTCTTTGCCATAAATATTAAGCTTGTAAACGAAGTTGGGCGCAAGTCATCGCGTTCTTGATCTACCTTTAAAACCGATACGGAAGTAAGGGCTGACTTTTGGCCTTGTTAGAAGCCCGGTAATAGCAAGAGGAAATGATGAAACACAAGAACTCCGTACTTCTGGAGTTATGTGAGTACATAAAAAGAAAGGTTCGACTTGCCTCATAAGATGAAAAATCGAATATCCTCGTGTGCACCATCAAGGGTAATCTTTATTAGCATGACCTTTGTAACAGGTCGGATACTAGTAATGGTTTAGCAAGCTTGTTCTGGCATGAAAGTCATGCTGCTAACGTCATTCCCGTCACGGAACCTGACGTCAATAAAAGGGCAAGCGGGTAATTGAGAAAGACATTCACACACAAAAAAGGGAAAACATGGATACATTGGCTATAAATGCCAGACGGCCTTTGTAAGGATCTATAGAGCAAGCGCTCCGTCCACGGGGTATATTACGATGCACCCTGTTGTGTCTACAGTTCGCACGTGCGTGCCCCTGCTATGCTGATTTCATCTCAAATCGCATGTCCACTGACGGGTACAGTTTATTCTTGGCGCTTTTCCGTGATAGGGGTGTTTAGGCCACTGGAAACACCGTGTGGTATGGGTGTTTTCATACGTGAAAACACACTTTTCATAGGATGTAAGGGTGTTAGTTGCAGACACGACAAAATCACCTTAGGAGTGTTAACTGCTTTATTGTGTACGGCATCTTTCATAGCCCGAGCTGCTTTGGGATGTTAAACCCCATAAAACCACAAAGCAACCGTGTTTCTGATGTGGATAGATGAGTAAATTATTCGCTCCGAATTTTTTTCCAATAGTCGCGGCTTCCATAGGCTGTGCAGTTTATTAAGAAACGCGTTGCTACATCTAGCTGACACGACATATCTCACAGAATGTGCCACACAACGTTTAAAAAAAACTTTAAATTCGGCGAGATGGTGCATAATTTGACGAGAAATTTGAGCGCAAAGAACAACAATCACAAGAGCGAGACAACAGGACAAGCGCCTACTTTTCTCTAACTTTATTTGAGGCTTCGCCCGCAAATATATCCAGAAAAAACACACATGCGCACAGAGTCAAATACATTGTCAACACACGTCCTCGCTTCACAAAAAATTATCAAAATATTCAGCCTCTGCCTTGAAAAATCTTCACCGATGTGTCACTGACGCACATACCCCCCTCGCTTCCTTATATGGTACGCTTCAAGCAACTTCCTTGCCATCTTATCCCTACCCCTACCCAGTATCTTTATCTCACTCAGCTTCGGCTCACATGCCCCGCAACTTGAGCAATGCTCGGCCAGATTTGTACCCCCAATCTTCACAGCTCGAGAATGCTCCACCGCCCGGTCATTAATGCAACGACCCGTCTGGCCTATATATGTCTTGCCGCAGGTCAAAGGGATTTCATAGACAACCCCGGTACAACAGTTAACAAATTGTTTACCATGTTTTTTTCTGGCAACCTCTTTTTTCTTCACCACGAGAAACACGCGAGCACAACCGGGCGTTCGGAGCGGAAAACACCACCGGCATTATGACGTTTCGCCACTTTTTTCACACGGTGCGCAGCTTTATGAACGTACGGCACCAAGTGTACCAATTAACCTAAGTGTACCACATTTACATCACCATAATATGAATCCATGAAACTCGCTCAATGTTGTGAATTTATATAGCGACGCGGTATACGTTAACGTTCTGGCAGGTCGCGTCCGCGGACAGAACGACGCGTTGAACAACAATTTTTGGCACCCCCCGCCACCGCCCATGCCTCTGCCAAAAGTGTCGCGATACTCGCCAGCGGCACTTTTCACCTATCATATCGTCCCTTTGTGAAGCAGAGATCGCGCCTAGTGCTCTATTCAGAAGTTCACTTTGGATTAGCTATTGGAAGGACGCGTCTGGTTCGCTCGGAGAAAGAAAAGAAAAGCGGTAGTTGAGGGAGCACCATCGTGCCTGTCAAGTGCGCATGGGCGTGAAAGCAAAGTCACCCCGCTGCCGCCGAAGGTGTAGCTGCCGCCGCTGGCTTTCATCTTCGCGGTGGTTGAACGGGCATGGGAATCGCATGGGGAATGTATGTGAATAGCACTAAGATCCAAATGAAGACTTCGCGGTGGTCTCCAATGGCTGAATTCAAAATACATTCATGCAGACAGCAAACGCTTTTCTGTTGGCTGCAGTTCGCTGTAAAGTTTATTTAACGCAAACATGGATAACTGGCGCGCTAAGCCATGCCGCTTTTGCAAATTATAGTGTAGTAATTACATTTAAAGTGAACGAAAATTGGCAGCCTATTTGCGAAAGTGTACCAGTGTAAGAAATGAATTTGAAACGTTGGTGACAGCCAGAAGGTGGCGATGCCATTTCCCTTTATTGTTTTTGGTCAATAGATAAAAAAGAAAGCACCAGTGCACTTGATGCAAAAGGCCACCAATGCAATCGCGTCTCACATGTTCTCACATTTCAGTCGCCTATCCTGGCGACCACGTCGTAAAAGGGCATTTTCTCCTAAAATTTTGAAGGCGAAGATTCCTTCAGAACTGTCAGGAAGAGCACGTGGGAACGTTCTTGAAACATGTTTTCTCGTCATAATGTAGGGGCACACAGATTGTCAACGCTATCTTTCCATTATGTCTGACTCTCATAGCCGTTCGAATTCTCCAAGACGTTTTAGGCTACACCGGCATCGCTAAAGGTCTGTTCACGTGCGACCCAGGATTTGAAACCTTTCACGACAATGCCGTATTTCCACTCATGCCGTAATATGAAAGCTTCTGCCTGCTTCTTCATTTTTTTGTTTTCCATATCGAATTGGCGACTTGACGAGGGAAATCTTGAAGTCGGGCTGCAAAAGGCAGGGTGTCTGGTGGCTTCTTTATCATGCTGTCAAGGCACTAGAGAAGTCTTCTTGATGCAGTTATTTGGTCGCGGGTAGTCTGGTAAGAATCGTACTTGAGGCGTAGGTTTCGTGCGCCATGTCAGTGTCTTATCAGAGGATGCGAAGCTCGAAAGGAACGTTTGTCAAGGACCAGCGGCTAGAGAGAAAGAGAGAAAACATAGGTTAGAGACCAGTTCATGTCAACAGCCCATTCATGAATAAGTACATACTGCCCTAAAGCAGGCAGACAATAGCGCGAATGAATTAAACAGCGAAGGAAATTCGAGACTCTAGATTTTCGATTCCCGGTACGCTTTTAATGAGGGTGAAATGAACAAACATCCATGTACATTGATTTGAATGCAGATTAAAGATTCAATGAGCAGTCGCTGTCTGCGTTGCGCATTGTTATCATAAACTAGCTTTGGCAAGTGAACTTGTAGCAGTTATCTCGCTAATATTCCTCTGTCAGCCAAAACCCTTAGAGTTGCATATGAGCAGCAGTTACCGATGAATATTAATATCCATTGGCGTCACAACGCAAGTTGCTTTCGTTGCTGGCAATTCTTTGAGTAATAGCTAGTCTGTCTCAGAATAGTGCGTTGTTTGTATACAACAATATATTTCATTCACGTCTCACCTACTATGTTAAATGAGCAAAACAAATCACACAAATGCAAAGAAATATTTTTGTTGTACAATTAAGCCCTACATGCATGCAATAACT
>JALIZH010008888.1:0-75201 GCA_030522465.1 Rhipicephalus appendiculatus | reverse complement strand
CAGCGCATGCCCTCTGCTTTGGACCATACCAGCGGAGAGAGGCACACCGGCCTGGCGCTCGGTGTTGTAAGTGCTCATTTCTCGAGAAGGTTCCCTCTCTTTTTTCTTTCTTCTTTAATTCTGTTCCCCCAATGACGCTTCGCCATACTTGGGTTCGTCAAATAAACATCGATTATACAAGAGGTGTTCCTAAGGTAAGAGCCATTTGACTGGAATGAACAATACTTTGCAATATTGAACAATACAACACAATATTTCACCTGTCTGAAGGGATTAATGTTTCATTTTAGTGTCTCCTGAAGGCGGAAAAAAGAAAAGGCCTGTGGTATGCTTGCGAGTGATAATAAACCCGCCGTCAGAGATGCAATCGTTGTGTATACATTCTACGGCAGGAAAACATGGTTTATAGCGGTAAACGACTAATTCCTTCTCGCTCATCGAGGAGCGGAAAAGCGCACATTGGGCAAGTTTCTGTAGTCGAATCCTACTCACCTGGTGCTCATCCTTCGGCAAATTGTTGAGGCAGTCCGACGAAGTCGTTGCAGATACGACCGGCGGCTACGATTCCCCAACGTGTTGGAGCCATCTTTCAATGACCTTCGAACTCGCCCGATCCGGCTAGGGACGAGTGGAGCTAGGGGCGTTCTCCACCTCAGTACCTAGGTCAGCGGCCGTCTTCAGAGAGAAAAAGTGCCTAGAAGGGTGTTTCAGGCTTCGCCCAGTGGCGGCGCTGCGGTCGCTCCCTGTAGCGGCAAGGAAAACAAATGTCGCGATTTTGCCGATCCGGCTAGGGACGAGTGGAGCTAGGGGCGTTCTCCTCCTCAGTACCTAGGTCAGCGGCCGTCTTCAGGGAGAAAAAGTGCCTAGAAGGGTGTTTCAGGCTTCGTATATTAACTCTATGGTTTCAGGCTTCGCCCAGAGGCGGCGCTGCGGTCGCTCCCTGTAGCGGCTAGGAAAACATATGTCGCTCCGTCCACAGAGTGCTTGGAAGTCGAACGCGCTTCCGGCCACCAAGCCGTGTTGTTGTTTGTTATTACGGGAAAGGAGGTGGCTCTGTGCTCTTTCCCAGCAGCGAGCGGGAGAGAGAGGGGAGCAAAGGTGCCACAAAGCCAAGTTCTTGGCAGGCGCTGTAGGTATTTTACTGCCGCCAGAAAGCGCCCTCTCCGGCCCATCCCCCCTCTCGTCGCACAGTGAGGGAGATTGCTGGCAAACGCGCTCCGCCGGCGAGGCCGTTGAGGGACCTTGACTAGCCGGCCTCGCTAAGATAGCGTTGTACGGCGCCGCGACAGGCAACATAAAGCGTCTTAGGCTCTGTTTTTGACATTCTATATTGCGCTAAAATTAGAGGTGCTACTACCTTGTTATGAAAGCAACACTTCCTTGTATTGCTTTTAGTCAGCGAGCCTTTTCTGTGTCACGTACTCGAGGCTTCTAGGTGGTGTACTGCTCGATTGTTTTGCGTTTGCATGCGCACAGATTATCATAGAGCATTTTTCTTTAATTTTTTATTGTTATTTTTCTGTTGTTCTTGTAACGCCTCAACTACGCCCACAGCAGCAAGTGACGTGTATGTAAAGGAAAGCTATACAGTGGTGAGGGCACCTTATATGTGTCCCAAGCATTATACTCTGTAAACCAGTTTACACCCTTAAGGGGGGTTTTGTCGTGTCTATAACTAACATCCTTACACCGTGAATGGCATTTTGCGCAAAAAAGACACACAAACACGAAGGGAAGAAACCACGAGACAAGCGCAGACTAACAACTGAAAGTTTATTGTCAGAAAAACACATATAAAGAAAAAAAATTCGGCAGCTAGATCCCAAGTACCATGGGAATCGGTGTTATGCGAAGCATGCGGAGGCAAGCTGTCTGGGTTGTAATTTTTTTTATTGAGCGAAACGTTTCGAAATGACGTTACAGATATGTACAAATGTTGTACGCACAGACATACGTTCAACACTCGCATATATGTGCGTACCATTTCTAAGGAGCTTCGCTCATCTGCTGTATTCGTACACGCAACAACTGCTAGTTTTCTAAACAGAATTCTCTGTGCGCTAGCAAAGAGCGATTCAACCCACCGCTCTCTCCATGAGAGACTACATGATTTTGCACGTTCGTTCTAAAAAGACAGCATTTTGCCATCGGGATGTTTAATATAACCAGTTGTTTACAGTTGCGTAACGATTCCAACAGAAACATGGGTATTACCAACACCAGAAGCGGTAAGCTGATATGTAGCACTTGTGCTTGCCAGGACGCATAGTGCCTCGTGGACCAACTACAGTGGATGGCGATTAAGTATACAATTGACGTTAACCCGACGTGACGCCTGCATCATAGGAGTACATATGTAATGTTTATAAAGTAAGATAGCCTGCACTGCAACCACAATTCACTTTTCACCAACATTACGCCAGCATATAGTCTTTTTCCAAAGCAGTTCCGAGACCTGGTGTGGCTCTGTGGTAGAAGACTTGATTGCCACGCAGATTGCTTGGGGGGTCCGCCTACGTGGAACAGTGGCTACGGTGCTCGGCTGCTGACCCGAAGGTCGCGGGTTCGATCCCGGCAGCGGCGGTCGCATTTTGATGGCAGGCGAAATGGTAGAGGCCCGTGTACTGTGCGATGTCAGTGCACGTTAAAGAACACCAGATGGTCAAAATTTCCGGAGCCCTCCACTACGGCGTCACTCATAATCATATCGTGGTTTTGGGACGTAAAACCCCAGATATTATATTATTAGATTGCTTGGGTTCGATTCCTGCTGGAACCCTGATATGTATTATTTGCATTCGTCGGGTCAACGCTGCCGACGTTAGTCTTTCGTAACGCTCTGGCATTTAAATTACTAATGTCTGTCCTTGCCGTTTTTGGGTAGGTATAAATTGTCCAAACACCTGTGGGGCATACCCGCTTACCGCGGTCTGTGGTATACGGGTATGTGCCCCACGTGTCTGCAGGAAAGGGTTTGACGACGTATGCCACAGGATTTTCACGTTATTCATGTCATGACCAGCCAGACATATTCGTCAATACATCTTGCCCTCCCATACAAATTTTGGTCTACACCAAGTTAAGGAGGCGATCACGAGAGCACCCAGACGTAGGCGGCTAGATAGATAGATAGATAGATAGATAGATAGATAGATAGATAGATAGATAGATAGATAGATAGATAGATAGATAGATAGATAGATAGATAGATAGATAGATAGATAGATAGATAGATAGATAGATAGATAGATAGATAGATAGATAGATAGATAGATAGATAGATAGAAACGCAAAAGTGCTTACAGTACGCAAAGAAATGCTTCGCATTTAAAAGCAAAGACGTGGTTATGATTACAGGTTGGCGGTTAGATAATCTATCTCGAGTTTATGCAAGTTCACCGATGGCCTTGCCACACACATGTCACCGGACTTGTCTATGTAAAAAGCCTCAACAATCTCTCGCGTGGTCCTATCCTTGAGCCTCGACAACACTTTTGTTTCATTCAGTAATTGATGACATTTACATTCCTTGCAATGCAGGCAGAGATTAGACGAAGGCTGCCCTTTCATCGAGTTCCCATGGTCCATTAATCGGTTATTCACACAGCGCCCGGTTTGACCGATGTAACACTTTCCACACGATAGGGGAATACGATATACTACCCCCCTTTCCACACTCAACTAATCTGTCCCGGTGCTTAACATCACACTCATTCCATTTTTTCTTGCCACCCTCAACTTTCCTTTCAACTGCTGCGCAGATGCGACCTAACTTATTCTTGGCGGTCAATGCCAAAACGACGTCCCACCTTTCTCATGCGGTGAGAAAAAGCATGCCCACATACGGAGTGCTTACGACCGGCCTATCCTTAACATGAGCCTCCCTTATAGCACCACCTCTTCGTTCACGTTTCAACTTCCTCAATACTCGTTCACAGATGAAAGCCAAAGTTTTGCACGTACAGTTGGACCGTTCTAGTCGATTGACTTGATTAGAAAAAGTCTTTCATTTGATGTGGGCAAGACTTACGCAAGGCGGACACGAGACAAGACGTGGCGATCCCATCTTGACCAACTTAGAGTGGATCGGACCTGAAATCCAGAACTGGCTTCACGGACCTCGGAGAATACATCCAGCAGGTATGCTCACGCTCTGTCGTGATCCTCAAGTCGAGGAACTGAATGCATCTCTCCCTAAGAACTTCGGAAGTGAAGCTCAACCCGCACCTCTTCTCTTTGAAGACCTTAAGCACCGTGTCCCTAGTATTGGCACTTCCACTCCCCTCAACGAAGACAAGATAATCATCCACATACCGCATTACCTTCAACACGAGACCATCTAGAACTACTGCAAGGTCGCGGTCTATCCTGCTCAGGAAAATTTCGCTAAGTATGGGCGCAACCCGGGAACCTATGCACACGCCGGCTCTCTGCTTATACACATCAGCCCTCCAAGCAACCAAAGTCGAGTCCAAATACATGGTTGGTGTTTTTAGAAAGGCCCCACAGATATCCCGCACTCATTTTGGAAGATTTGTTCATCATTATCATCCTGTATGCATTCGCGCACGAACTTCAGTAGACTACCATGTTGCAGAGAATAAAATACGTCCTCACAGTCCTTATTAAAGAGAATAAAATAAGTCCTTTCGAGGACTTATTTTATACGAATGCGTACAGGATGATAATGCTTGTAGACAGCCCTAAAAGAGACATACCTTTTACCTAAGCTCGCCTAAGATACACCGACATTTTAATCAGCGAGTCCAAGTTGTCATCTGGCACGCTCTGGTATCGGCCATGGGTGTTTTGATAACCCTTTACACCCTTAATTCCTATAGGGTGTTTTAGCTAGAAGATCACTCCTTAAAGGCTATTTGGGGAGGGAAAACACCCTTACACACTAATTTTTGCAAATTTTGCTAAGGCAAAAGGGTGTTTTGCTTGCTTTAAACCCCCCTTCAGGGTGCAAAGTGGTTTTAATAAAAGGACGCATTTGAAACGACGCAGTTCTAGAGATACTTCAACATGTTCGCTCTTTCGGTGCTTTTCTCGATATCATACCAACGTCGGCGACACCGTCACGATCACCGTCACTGTCACCGACACCGTCACCATCATCGAAACGAGCTCTCTAATGGCGTATTCGGTTGCGCGTTTTCGAGCGCTCTGAAAGGTTGCCGCACGTTCGGTTGGTAGAATTCGAGCGCTCGGACTACCTTCGGTTGGCTTTTTCGGAGCGTCAAACTCCGACTCGGAGCGCTCCCGACCGCTCTGACTTCGAAGTCAGAGCGTGGCGCGATCTGGCCGGGGAGACGGATCACGTGACACCAGCCGGCAACCACGTGATCACGTGGTTGCCGGCAAGTGACAGCGCGAGCACGCATTTCGGAAAGGGGACATCGCCGGACGCGTGTTGTTCGCGGCGTTTTTGAGCGTGTGTGTGGTGAGTTCACATCTACGAAGCCATAAATGCACCATGTCAAGAAGGATGTGGCTAGTGAAGGCGGTGGAAACGTCAATGCTGTTGTTACAGCAGCTCGAACGACGACGACGATCGCCAGATTTATGTTCTGAGCCCAGAAGGCTGTTGCTACGTCCAGATATGCAGCTCAGGAATGTTTACCCGGCTGCTTCCCGCGCTGGCTGCACGGTGGCGCTACAGGTGCGCTGCTCCGAAATCGCCGATGTATTCGGTTGGTACGCTGCCTCTCGCGCTATGATTGCGAGCTGCCTCGGCATCTGGCAACTCTCAGCCAGAGGACCGGAGCGACCAACCGAATACGCCATAGGCACCGTCCACTGACCAGAGGGAGCTGCGTTGCTCGCACTAGAGCTGTGCACGGGCTCCGGGTAGCCCGAAAGCCCGAGCCCGGCCCGGCCCGCGGGCCGGGCTCGGGTATGCGGACGTCTTCCCAACTCGGGCCCGGGCCGGGCTCGGGCTACTCATCTCGGGCATCGGGTGGGCCGGGCCAGGTGCAAAGCCCGCATCAAAGCAAAAAAAAAAAAAAATATATATATATATATATATATATATATATATATATATATATATATATATATATATATATATATATATATATATATATATATATATAGACATTGTGCCGGAATTGTTTTCTAGCACTTAGCGATGAGCACACAGGTCACCTTTGTGATTATTTATCCATACAATCATCCTCCTGTCCTGCATCATAGATAATAAACTGCTGGAAGAACAAGGAGTCTAATTATTCTAAGCTTGTTATGCTTGCGAAAAAGATATTTGCGATTCGGGCTACCAGTGCGAGCAGCAAACGGAACTTCAGTTTGACAGGATATGTGACGCACCGTACTTCACTGAAGTCCGAATCACTGCGCAGCTTGTTATTTTTACAGAACTTGTAATCTGTGCATACACATTAACATATGTCGTTTGCATATGTTTAACTTTGATATGTAGAAAAAATGCAACGTGATCAAAAAGTGATATCTTGTCTCCGCAGCAAACTTTCATAGTGTCGGGCCGGACCGGGCCCGGGTTTGTGTTTTTGTACGTCGGGCCGGGCCGGACGGGCTCGAAGCCCTTTGGGGTCGGGCTCGGATGGGCCTGCGACGCAGTCAATGGGCCCGGGCCGGGCTCGGGCTTGAAAATTAGGCCCGTGCACAGCTCTAGCTCGCACTGCCCCGTCCCAAGTTCGCTGACAGCGGCCGCTCGGGGCACGACGCAGATAACAAACGCGCGCACGCGTCTCCCGTGTAGCCCGGCCACAATCCGCCCACTCATGCAGGGAGCGAGAAGCGCGCATCGCGTTCCAATTTGACCGACCCCGCCTCAATGTTGCTTTATTCGTCCGCTAGGCTTTGCGTTCTGGCGCTGCAGTCAGATGGGAAAACTCGACTGTACGGTGCCTATAACGCTATCGCGTTAAAGCCCGACGCCGGCGAGTGGACAGAAATGCGAGTGTACACAAACAGGCCCTCGAAGGTGTGCCAGGAGGCTTTTCGGTGATCAGCCGTATCTGATATGGAAATGTGACCTTTTATTGCGGTCACTGGCCATTTAACGTTGCCACATTTCATTGTTGCATTTCGTTGTTTCACGCACGACCGTCGTTGTTGTCTGTAGCAACAGAAGAGTTGCGCTGCAAAAAGCACGTTGGTGAAGGTCCGATTCTCGGCATGGAGGAAGGACAAGGTTAGGAGGGAGCATTGCGCAAAGAAAGAAAGAAAGAAAGAAAGAAAGAAAGAAAGAAAGAAAGAAAGAAAGAAAGAAAGAAAGAAAGAAAGAAAGAAAGAAAGAAAGAAAGAAAGAAAGAAAGAAAGAAAGAAAGAAAGAAAGAAAGAAAGAAAGAAAGAAAGTCCCCTCTCGTTGTAATGTGATGTTTTTCTTTTTTGTCGCAATCTTAATGTAAGCACTCAAACATTCTCGCATTCTAGCTTCATCGTTACTAGGCAACCGCAGCCAATATCTGACCTCATTTCTTCATGACCAGAACAAAAATCCATATCTACTGAACCATTGCGATGAAAAATCCCTTCTCGTTCCCAATAGGAACTCAGTCGGAAAGTGTCTAACCATCACTGCTGTAACGAAAAGAAGAAAATTTTATTACTAGGTTAATAAAACTAGGCCTACAATACAGAAATTTTGTCTAGATTGTAAAAATTTTGTCTCGAAAATTTTATAAAAAGAAATCTCAAGAGAACTCATTCCGGCATGTTTGTGTAGTGTAACGGTTCGCTTTCTCGACAAAATATTGTTATAGACGTGTTTACTTAACGCGGATGCCCACAGCACGATACCGATTGGCGCGCATTCTAGATTGACATCACATGCCGGACGGTCGGTGGTCTTGTCAACAGGAGGCCGAAAACTTGAGTGATACTATTTCTTTGGTGACGGAATGAATCGGCTGCAGCGCTTGGTTCATCTGGGCGCGGCCTCTTCTGCCCCCTGAAAAGTTGTACCCGACTATAGGATGAGTAGGGGAGGGTGAATGTGTACTAATGCTCGGGAAACAATGTTCGCGCGTCCAAAACAATATCATGAATCACTCCCGTAAACGCATGACACCAGAGTACTGCGGGGAAAGTGATCTAGGATGCGCTTATATCCACCTAAGCTGATATCCACCTAAGAATCTTAAGCGCATGCTAAACACTTAAAAAAAAACGAAGAAAAGGTATCCGACAGTGTTCACAAAACCTAAGGGTAAAAAAATGCTGAGAAACGCCGGCGAAACTATAGTACTAAAAAATGAAAAATACAACTTATCTGTGTAGCTATTGTTAGGTATAACTACATAACGGCTTGGCCAAAAAGGAATGCAGTGCGCGGGAAATATACGTCATCATACTGGTTCAGTAAGGCGTACGAATTGTCATATCTGTGTTCTCGCATACGAGCCAGACAAGTGCCGGCGAGTGTGACCAGCGGCTGTCGGTGACCGGAGGCGTTTGCTGGAAGCGCGTCGCATCGATGTTCATCGCTTCTTGTGCAGACGCCTTACACAAGAAAAAATGCTTCATTTAGGTTAACCGATGTCACAGCTGAGCTGTAAAGTCATTCGTATTCGTTGGAATCGTGTATCCCGAAACAGAGAAGCGTCGATGACGCGTAGACGGACTCGGTCACTACGCTAGGCCTAAACTTTGGTGGAAATAATGGTGGTAGAATTGGATGGTGGAAGTCATACTTGGTGGGACTTATCTCGACGCGTGCCGAAGGTAAAATATTGTGCATTTTAGCTTCGCACGCATTTTCACTGATACCTTAAAGTGCAGCTGAGGTAATGAGTGTGCAAGAATTTCCAGAGTTGCGTTTCTAGCGTGGCGATATCAAGTGGCGGCTGTTTTCTGGTCTACCTGTTGGAAGGTCTCATTTGCTTCTAGAATTGCGCGGAGATGTACATTTACCGTCGCTGTTCACACCCGCACCTCTAGATATGTAAACATCACAATACAGCACTACATCTCGTATGTCAAACTGACGTGCACAAAATGTAAACATTCACGGATTCTGGCGTTGCACAAAAATTGAGGTGGTATTGACTCCGCATGAATAAAAAAAAATTTTGCTAGAAAGCGTAATGATCGGCGTTGGCTTATTTGGACTGTAAACACATTTGTCAACACATTCGAGAGGGAAACGTTGAAAATAACAATGATTTCACATGCTTTGCGACGTGCATTTCCATCATGCCACCATCATCCACCATGTTTCCACTATGCCACCGTCATCCAGCTTGTTCACCAAGCCATCAACCAAAACATTTTGCGTCGCCACCATCATCCAGCATTTTCCACTTTCACCATCATGGGCTCGCCACCACCACCAGCATCCGCCACCATTTATTCCACTCTCGCCATCATCAGCCATTATGACCACCACAGCTTCCAGCTTATCCACTATTATTTCCAGCATGATCGGTCTATCCAGGAAGCTTTCCAAGGTAGATGGCATTAATCACACCATATATGCAGATGATGTCACCATATGGTGCACAGGTGGCAGTGAAGGACACTTGGAGGCTGCGCTTCAAGATGCCATCGAGGTCACAGAAGACTACCTGAGACCAACTGGACTCCGATGCTCGCCGCGGAAATCAGAGCTGCTACTGTACAGACCCCAAGCGCAGGGGCCCCAAACCGAGAGGTTGGAAGCCTGTACAGGACATCGACATTACTCTAAGGACAACTGAAGGTGGTGTCATCCCCAGGGTGGACACCCTCCGCGTTCTAGGTATGATGATTGAATCTAACGGCTCTAATAACCAGACTGTACTGAAGCTTACCAAGAAAACGGACAATGCACTCAGGTTAATAAGAAGGGTTGCCAACCGGCAGCAAGGACTATGCGAGGACAACCTCGTAAGGTTGGTGCATGCTTTCGTGATGTGTCACGTCACCTACGTCGCGGCCATGCACAACTGGCAGAGGTCGGAGCAGGACAAGCTGAACACGTTGATAAGAAAAGCGGTCAAGGAGAGCCCTCGGGCTTCCCATGTACACGAGCTCGGAGAGACTGCTCCACCTCGGCGTGCACAACACGCTTGAAGAGATAGCTGAGTCACAAGAGAGGGCGCAGTTTGCCAGACTTTCTACCACCAGTGCCGGGAGAAACATCTTGAGAGAGCTTGGAGTTCCCCCCAACGGAAATTGACGCCAGATACTGCAGCATTCCACGAGAACAGAGAGAGTGCATTACCGTTGCACCCATACCTCGCAATGTCCACCCTGAGTACAATGTAGGCAGACGACGGGCTAGGGCTGAAAGCCCTCCTAGAAGATGCCCACGCACATGCCCGGAGTTGCTGTTTCGTCGACGCTGCACGGTACCCAAACGGAAAAGCCTTCGTCGCAGTCAGCGTTGATCAAGATGGGAAAGTGACAAACTCCATGACGGTCCGGACCACGACGGCCGAGGTTGCCGAACAGGTCGCAATAGCCTTGGCCCTGCTAGACGACGGGAGAACAACAATATACAGCGACTCGAGATCGGCAGTCCGAGCATTCGCTAAGGGCACCGTCTCGGAATCAGCCTTGCGGATTGTACGAGACAAGGAAGTTAAGCAACACACAATCGTCTGGTTCCCCGCTCACATGGGACAGATCGAGGGTGCTCTGTCCAACCTCAACGAGTCGGCCCACAGAGCTGCGCGAGGGTTCGTCGACCGCGTAGCTCTCGAATGGAGCGGCGATGAGGTTCTGGACAACAAAGACCCTCCAACCACGTATAATGAACTTAACCAAGAACTTTTATCTGAGGAGGCGAAAGTATCCGCCGCCACACAGTAAATTGAACAGGCCTCAGGCGTTGACACTCAGACTCTTGCAGGTCGGAGCATATCCCAGTCCCGCACTCTTGCACAAGATCTACCCAGAAATTCAGACGTCAGACACTTGCGTGCTTTGCTCAGACTTTGCCAGCTTAGAACACATGCTCTGGCGGTGCCCTGCGTTACGGGTTCACGAGGACGTTACATCGTCCAAGTGGGATGCTGCGCTGCGCAGTCCGGATTTGAAAAAACAGCTATGGGCAGTCCAACGGGCCCACGACGTGGCGGAGAGGCAAGGCCTATCTGTCCCGACGTGGGAGCGGCCCGCTACGTGCTAGTTCACGCCCCGACGGACATAAATAAAGTTTCTCCATACCATACCATACACCATTGTTTCCACCATATCCAGCATCGATTCCAGCATCCACCTACCAAGGATTTTCAATAGGGATGGATATATATTTTTTCGAAACCTTAGCTCCATGGCCATGGTAAGGCATTTACTGATTTAGTGCATTCTTCGACACTGGGACTATATCCGGTGAACGTTTCGCTTTCCCATATAAACAAAACATGGTTCGGTGATTGGTGGTAGATGCATAGAAACAAATAAATACGCTGTGCGAAATCAGTACACTGTAGAGGCACATCCAGTACCATGTTGTTCGATAATAAACCAGCCTTTATTTAATAATGAGCTGTTCAATCAACCCAAGAACATGCATGTATTTATATTTCAGATGTGCATAAATAGTGAATATGTTCGTCTCGGGGAACGACCGATGAATACGTTTCAAAATAATTTGACTGTATTCTTCAAGTAAATAAATTGAAAGAAATGGGCAATGCTTCACGGCATCTCCAGCTTCCTATAGGGAAATGGGCTGGCAGAACATGGACGATTATTTTGTCGGCATACGCTGTTCGCTTGTTTCTTACCTATTCATTTGATTCAAGCATGGCTTTCGCAGCGGATTATCCCTTATGGCAAGATACACATAATCCTGAGAACGTCAGCTCAATAAATTCAAGTAACAAATGAAAATACAATGTTTTCACTCTGTGTTCTGTCAGAATTCTATTACTTCTCTTCAGTAGACAAAATCAATATTCCAGAGCGTGAAAAGAGACATGGAAGCTGCTTAAAAAGTGCAGATGTTGAATGTATACCACAGCTGTAATTTTGTATGCGTTCCTACTAGGGGAAAAAATGAAATGGTGCAGCTTAATGGGACCATGATTTGAGAAATATCTATACTGCATTGCTGAAGTTCGCCTGTACAATACAATAACGGCTGCTATTTTGGGAAAGTGACAACTTGATGAGGGTGGTGATGTGAGACTTCTGATTGTTTGTCCTTGAAACTAGCGAGTATTTACATGGACTCGGCATTACACGAGATTAACAAAAACACATCAACTGACTCACCGCGCCGTGTTCTGCAGCAGCCACAAAAGCTTTGTCGCCCGCTGAAATCTGCATTTCCGAAATCCTGATGTTAAGCAATTTATTAAGAGACTCTTCCGATATTGTGTAGTTTCAGTACGTTAGCCTTACGTGAGTTTAGGCTGATTCATTGTAATCATTTGTAAAGCGTTTATTCAAACTCTTGCTCATGTAATGTTGCACCGACCGAAGTGAGTGGTTATAAGAGGCACTCACTTGCATTGCTGAGTCTCACGAACACATCTAAGTTTTCAATAGGGCAGTCAACGTCAGACGCCGAGTTTAAAGGAAGGCATCCGCGAAAACAAGACAAAATCCCAGAAGGCTTCGTTGTGCGAAAAGGTAAAAGACTGGGATATTTGGGAAATAAAAATACACTGAAAGAGCCGAAAAAGCAGCATCTCAAGCCTGCCAATCACTTGATTATGGAATGTAACGTTCCCTTTGTATAGTGGCACTGTCTTAAAATTCAACGCCGATCTGTTTCAAGATTTCGTCCAGCATTTCCGCGATGAGCAGCGAATCATGGTGTGTCATCTTTGGGCTTTCCAGGAGGCCTGCAAAGCAGTAAAACAAAAATTTTAGGGAATAATTTTTCAGACACAGTAACTAAGTAGCTTTTTTTCTTTCTCGTAATCACATGCAAATGTTTTTTGGCAAGCGAGCAGTTTGTTTACAAAATAGTCAGAACAATCTTGGAAACCTCCCTTCTGGAACTGATTAATGAACTATTTTACAAGTCTTATTACATAATTATCAAGTTAAAATTGCTGCAATACAAAATAAATATTAGTGACCGTACATGCATTGTAAATTATTGGTCGCAGCGCTAATTTACATGTTGCTTTAGCTTGTTCGTATTAAGATTATGAATCTTGTTGATATGTTGTGAAGAAAAAAGCACTTGAGGTGAATGCATACGAAAAGTTTTGAAAACAATTCCACATGCACGAATCAGCGTTATCCGTCACTTGAAATAAACGAATAACTATGACAGAAATTAACCAAATATAATTCTTTGCTAACACCTAAATATACAGATTACCATAACGAATTTCTTTTCTTTTTTTTTGGGGGGGGGGGGGGGGGGAGGGGCGTTGTACACAAATACAAAAGTGACCATGGCTAATTTCGCAGGATATACTAATTATGGTCACAATATATTAGCTTTAGTGGAAGCTATCATGTCTCTACAAAATTTTTGTGTAGCATAAACGCATTTGTGTGCGAACGGCCAAATCAGACAGTTTTGCTTTAACATTAAGATACGTTTACAGAGAGAGAGAGAGCGAAAGAATAGCAACAAAAGAAATGCCGGGAGGTTAACCAGGGCTGATTTCGGTAGGCTACCCTAACCTGGGTAAGTGGGAGAGGAGGAGAGAACGGTGACTGTTGCAGCCGACGTAACAGTTGCGCGTTTGATATCACAAACGACGAATCAGTCCGGTATCATTCAGAAAACGCAACAGCGCTTTCGTTGCCTTATGGAACTGGGACGGGCAGTCGCGTGGTCCCAATATCTTCTCGGCAGTGAAAGCGCTTCCGCACAGGTGGTTTAGAGCAGTACGGAGGTGAAGCCTCTCGTTTGCCTTCACAGAATATCTCTATAGAGGAGTAGGCCGAGGAGTGACTTCAACGGAACTCTTTTTCAAATCAAACCGAACAAAACAAACGAGACAGTCCTCACAAAAACTTGTTGACAACGAAAAAGTACCAGGGGCATTAGGCACATCCTGAGAAACATGAGGGCGAAAGCCTTTTCACCTTTTTTGCCCTTCATTGAATCCCTTCCTTTAATGTTCCTTATCTTCGTTTTCATGATCTTGTTTTTCAATGAGGAGC
Organism: Rhipicephalus appendiculatus; assembly: GCA_030522465.1. NCBI lineage: Eukaryota > Metazoa > Arthropoda > Arachnida > Ixodida > Ixodidae > Rhipicephalus > Rhipicephalus appendiculatus. The sequence goes on along the minus strand of JALIZH010008888.1, from coordinate 61,152 downwards.
GGGGCTGGTCACATGACTTTAGCCCGAGTGATGCGAATGCCTTGGATGATGGTGTGGCCGATAATGATGAAATATAGCTTAGCCCTTTGTAATGGGTTGGCACCTTTTAACAACCCACCTGTGATGCAATTCACATGGTGTGTCGCCTGGCGAGATTCTACGGCTCCTAACACGCAGTTTTTAACGTGTCTCCTTGCCCGACATAACGATTGTACAAGGTACTTTTTCAAAGTGGTGTGAAGCGCTGGGGAGGCTTTGTGGTAGAATACTTGATTACCACGCAGAACACTTGCGTTCCATTCCCTCTCCAACACTGTTTTTTGTTTTCCTGATTTTGTTCAGGGTACGCGTACTTTTGTGCCGGAAGCCGCGACCAGCGTCTGATGAAGTACGTGAGGGATTCGATTAAAAACAATTAATTTTCAGCCATTTCGTCACGAAGGACCTACCGAGACCATGCGTTTTCGCAGGAATGCGCCGACTAAGAGGTTTAAAACATAGTCGCATGTAAGCGCCAGATTTTGCTGCCTTTTACACGGGCCGAAATGACGCTTCGAAGAACTCATGCGGTCGTACACTCACCTTCACGCACACATCTCCTCACTTCCTCGGCCTGGTACCGCAAGCCACTTGTGTTGGGGAAGTTGTGGGGCACGGAAGTTGGCGGAAGTTGGATCTCGAATTTTCCCGCTGGCGACTCGACGCAAGTTGACGCATGGAACGGCGGATGGAGCTTTACAGGGAAGCACATGAAAATAATAACAATAATGAGTGGAACCGTTTTCCTGCAACAAATCGCGCAGGTCGGCTACGGGCCACAAGGTTCAGATGGAAATACATATCGCGGTATAGCGACAATTAGTTTGCAACGCGAAAAAAAGAAAAACTCGAAGCAGTGTAGCACTTGTCCTGTGTGTGCTTCAATGCTCTTACTTAATTGGTCATGTGTCGAGTCTGCGCTATCCAGTCTTTAATACTATGAACCAACCAGCCCAGCAAAACACTTTGTTAAACCTCAATCAAGTCCATTGATTTGCAGTCTATTTCTGTTCTGTCTTTGTACTGGCAATATTGAATCTTTCAAACTCACCGTCATGTCTATTTTGCTTTTGAATAACAAGAAATAAGTGTGGGTGTCAACATTGGGTTGAAAATATAGTTTCAATGCTTTCGTATAAAAGGCCACAACGTTAGCGCAGGTCAACAACCGATGCTGAACAGAGCTTTTGTTGTCCTATCAATAAATTTTGCTCCCAGCGTGTGGTTTCCAAATTATTGGTATTAAAAAAGCCGAGGCTCACGAGCAGAGGCAGGCGGGAGATGATAGGATCGCAATTAAACATAAAGTAATACAAACATAAGTAATAAAGTAATAAAGCATAGCATAAAGTGTGGTTGGCGGCAATATAGTGGTGCCTGCCCGTATCTGCGCAAGCCGAAGAAGCTGTACCAATTAGCTCGCAAGAATTGAGACGCCTATGTTTGCCACAGTAGCCGATCGACAACTATTAAAAGGACAAAGATTTCTTCAGTAAAAAAGAAATGACATTTTGGTGACATTTTCTTAGTTTCTAATGCCTCAATTTTAATCAGTGACCGCAGTAAGAGGTGTTATGTGACAGGTTGCCCCTTTTAGAATGTTACAATAGTGAATAGAGTGGGCACATACGCGATGAACACGGCCATTCTATAAAAAAGAAAATGTGTCACCTGTTGTGTCAACGCACGTGCACAAGCATGAACGCTTTGTTGGCAATTCCGTTCATGTTTGTGCCAGTGGACGTAAAGCCACGCGTATTGAGAAAAAAAGAGAAATAAACAGGGTTATGACGTGCGTAAGACGTTGTATTCCACCGTTTATGGGGCATGCCGAGGAGCCGCTACGTTTTATGGTGTCTCTTAACGACAATAAAGAATGCCAACGCCGGGTACCACGAATTCTCGCGTGACACCTAATGGCGTTAGAAGTCCTTATCATGAAATAAGATATCTTTGTTTCCGAAGAACATAGTGCATACAAAAGAGTTTTGATGACGTGATCTTAAATAATATTTGCCAACAGTTCGGAGCGCCTCAAGAAGGCACTCTATGTTCTTTAAGCTCTCTTGGTGCGACCGGCGCGACCTGTCTTGTGGCGCCACAGCGGCAGTAAGTTCAACTAGGCAGATCCCACTGTTTTCTGGGCACACAACGTTTTATTGAGTGGCTGCGCTATGAACTTTCGGAGAGTCGGGACATATAGGAAGAACGTTCTATGTGGTATTGCGAAGCCGGATGAGTGGATACGTCAGACCGTATTGTCTTCTAGCTGAAATGGCAAAACATTTTTAGGAGCTTGTTCGGCAAGCTTCTTAAGCTCGCGCCTTGTCCGGCGGCGGCGGCGATGGCGGCGATGGCGGTGGCGTGTACACTTCTCCGCTCATTGCGCCGGCTTTCCGGTGATTTCAGGAATGCTCACTAAATGGCGGCGCCGCTCAAGGCGACGCACGACACTCTCAGCACGTGCGCCTCCTTTCTCTTAGCCGGGAGCTCACGCAGTGAGCGCTCTTCGTTACCGCTCGGCCGAATGGACACCGCAATGCAGCGCGGCGGGCTCGCAACGAGCGTCGGCGCCGCTCAAGGCGACGCACACCCCTCTCAGCACGTGCACTTCCTTTTAGATGTGAAGCATCTTAGAGCGGGGTTCAATCCGGTGGTGGTGGTGGTGGTGTGCGGCGTGACCACCCTTACTGCGCATGCGCAAACCCTTTCCGAAAAAAATAAAAATAAAAAACTTCCTCTCCCCCTCTATCTCCTCTAGGCATCCCTCCCCACGGCGACCACACCCTCACTGCGCATGCGCGTCTCCCCTCTCTTTCCTCTCCTACTCTCCCCCCCTCTCTCGCCTCGCGACGCCGACGCAGGCAGCGTCTGCTAGCGAGTTTCTTGGTTGAAAAAACCGACTGCTCGCGCTGCACAACCGTTCACTGGCCACCCCGTATATATGGCACTGGATCTTGACCTCCAAGGTGGTGCCGGTGGGAGATTTCTCCTGTGCGTTGTTGAACAATGAAAATTCGCAGCGTGGGCGCGTTAACTAAAAGCGGACTGCGGGTCTCTGTGTCCAGTCGGAGTCTTCTGTCTCTCATTGCCCTTTAGCAGCGATTGGCATGTTCCAGTAGGAAACACCGGTCCATCACTGCGTGCTTTGCGCCTCCCCAGGTTTCTCTCCTGCGCAACGCTGCGATGAGCGCCAGCGTCAACGCCGCCGCCAGTGTAAGCGTTAGCGCCCGCTGCTTCGCGTCTACACATGGTTCCCTTTAGCGGGAGATGGTGTAATTTTCTCTTCGCCGGGAGCTCAGGTAGTGATAACTTCGTTACCGCTCGTCCGCATGAACACCGCACAGCAGCGCGGCGGGCTCGCAACGAACAGCAGCTGGGGCTCGCGGCCCGAGCGCCGCATGTAATGTGTATATAACAACGTTGTCGCGTCTATATATGATGGTAGGAGATGTGTACCGGAGGATTCGCGGGTTACCCGATCATCTCCGAGCAAGCTCCTCCAACATCATTCACTTTGTGGATATGGCGTGATTTTTAACTTGATATAAATATTTACATGGTTCATTATCAATGTGCCTTTCCTCATACGCAGCTTCCGCACACCCGGCTGCTTCTTTTTCGGAAATCGCCAGGCTAAAAATCAAGTGTGCGCCAGTTCACTACTCGTTTTCTGCAAATCACAGCGACGTTTCCTTTGACTTCGAAGCAAGAAATGCGAATAGATGCGGCCATCTATAGACGCCAAGGGTATCGCGAAGACATCACCAAGTCCCGCCATAGTTGGTGTCCAAGACATGGCTTCTATAGCATGCTTCCGGCTCCTGAATTGCTCCTGGCGCATGCTTTCAGCTTAATTTTCCAGGTATGCTTCTGTTATCTGTCGCTGTGGCTTGTGGCTTGAACACCAGGCACTTAGTGCGATCGCACCCTATACGGCGATTCATACCTGCACTTTACTAAGGGTGACGAAGCTTGCGACACTCTAAAAGCATCGTTCTTTGGGTTGGTTAAAACAAATAACAATGCTCTTGGGCGTCATGAGGGGGGGTGCAAGGGCGGGCGGCTGCCCCCCTCCCCCCCTACCTCGAATTTTGGTTTATATTCTTCTATGTAGTAGTTGTAAGCTACACGGCTTTATTAGCGCACTAAGATCCAGCATATCCGTGTAGAAAGCCCTTCAGAATCGCGGTCATGTCACGGCAGTAACAAAAAAAAGATGCCCCCTCCTCCCACCCCCCACCTTGCGGATGCACCCCCCTGCAAAAAGTTATGTGGATGCCCCTGACAATGCTAGAGCTGACTCGAAAGTGGAACGGCAACTAAAGTGCTATGTAGTCACATTTTCAAGTCGCTTCGTATTAAATATCGGTGGAAAATCTACTTACGGTGATCTTGCCTTTTCTGCCAACGATCTCTGCTACTCCCGGCAACTTGACAGCACTTGACAAGGCGAACGTTGCGAGCCGACCTCCACTAAATTCTATTGCCACGGCAACAGCTGTGTCGGTACCTAGAAAATAATCGATTAATCAGTTAATCAACTTTCATTAAGCAATAATTATTATCTATAAGTTATTTAATGAAGTCGGAAGCAGTTGAGCACGCGCAAAGTTTAAGGAAGCATAGAGAAGATAAGTAAAAATAGAGGGAATTTATAAACAAGCAGGGAGAACAACAGGGCCTAATGCAAGAAAGCAAGCACACTAAGTATCAAAGAACTCTTAAGGAAGGTGTGGTTTAGTAAAAAAAAACAGTTCAGATTCAAAAGAAGAAGGAAGAGAAGGGACTTAAGCATTATGTTAAATTAACGATAAAACAACGCAAAACATCCAAAGGAACAGTACGTGTGACATGAAAAGTATCAAAAAACAAGAAAATAGTTCCGATACAAACTTTGTATCAGAATTCTTGACATTTCTTTCACAATTTCTAAAAACGAACTCGGTATGTCATAAACTCTAATGCACTACAACCTACAAATATAGACTGCTGCCCTCAATCAGTAATTTTAAAATAATGATTTTTTTAAATTTAAACGTGCAATTTCAATTTCTAGTTAAAAAATGACAGGAGCCTCACTGTGGTGTTATTTTTTATGGAAATATGTATTGCTTAAAAAAAACACCCCATATAAATTATCATTCGTAGTGCGAGTGCCAGTTCAACTGAGCTTATCCAGCAAGTGCACGCTCTGTTTGTAGCTGTATTTGTGTCTGAGAAAAACAGGGTCAAATATTTCTCCTGTCATTACATATTTACTTTCTCTGAAGAACCATACATGTCCTCTCCAATACAAATCATTTCAACAATGCAATAGCACCGTTGAAAAAGCTTCTTACTCCAAATGGTTAGGCTGTACTTGTGTATCAAGATCATTACTTAACTGTGTTGTACTGTACAATTTGCCTTTGTGCTTTGCTTAAGAAGCATGCAATCGAACGCGGACTCTTATTTGCATGATGCACAACTACGATGTAGCATTCAGTGAAAGGGGTGACTCTGCTATGAAACCCTGCCACCAATTGAGACTGTTGACACTGCTTTGGTGACAGTGCTACGAAGGTATCAATTAGAGAATGTCATTGTTAATATGTGCATGCATGTTTGCAGATAAGAGTGAGGTTTAGTGGCTCTTGGCATGCTTACAACACTATGAAATTTAACAAATGAATGAAGGGAAATGGATCAAGGGCTCGTTCTCTTTTAAGACGAAAATCTTTAATGTTTCATACTCGCGCCCATCGGTCCCTCCGTCCGTGCCCTGGAATGGTGTTAGCTGTGGCCTCTCCCCCTTACACTTTCTCATCAATCACGTGATTGCTGAGAGAGTGCAAAAAAAGAAGGGAAAGAAAAAGGAAAACAAAGTAGAAAAAGGAGAAAAAACGAAAAAAAAAGAAGGACGTGGCATAGTCAGTCGAATTGTCACAGGCTTTCGGCGAACAGACTTTGGAATTTACAAAGTGTCCTTAAATTTCGTTAGACACAACCTGAAGAAGCCAACAGAAAATGAAGCTAAGGAAGCAAAGAAAGGGATAGTTCGACAAACTTGGTTTAACCACGGGAACTAGTTTATGATCTGTAGCTCCCTTTCCTTATTTTTCTTTTCGGTTAATTTTATCATGTGGAGGTTATTTTCTGCCAACATTCGAGAAATTGAAATACTACCCATTCTTTCGCAGTCGGTCAAGCTGTGTTGTGTAAGCTTTCTGACTATATATATGCAACTTAACAAGGTCTGTTACATACGTTAGCTTAGCACAAGAAGGCACGGGAGACGAAGAGCTGCGCGGAAAAAAGCACTGCTTACAATAAAATTTATTGCGACGCTTTGATCATTGTTGTAAGTGCAGACATAATCTGACAAAGGACACAATTAACCCTGTAGAAATGAATGTTGCCGATAAGGCCTCATTATGTGGTCTTAATACATGGGCGTTATCTGTACAGTCGGCATATTCAGGCTCTAAGAACAATAGCTTCTCACTTGTAAGGGAAATAGACAGCCTGCTCTAGCCACCACAAGACCATCCCTTTTAATATCGCTTGTCCCTGCTACTCGTGTCTATCGAATTAAGTTACGGGTATGTACAACCAGATGACTTCACATTTTTTATACAGTTAACCAGGGCTCCCCTGTCATCTGTATCTTAAATTTTTGTATTATTTTTCTGAGAGCATTGTGCATCGATGCTTTATTTTTACCCAACGCATTCTTGAGCGTTTTGCCATGATGATGAAACCTGAATGGACAAACTCGTCGTTTTCAATCACTGCAACAAAAAATTGGGGGGGCCCTTAAGCTTCGCCTTTAAGAGTTGAACGCGATAGCGATATCCTGTCCGAAGTGAGTACTTCAATTACTTATTGCATACTATGTCATGGGTAGCATGCTTTAAACCACGAGCAATTATGAGCGCGAAATGCTTTCGAACTTGCTATGCACCCACGACGTGGTCTTAAGGGAATACGCGCAGTAACGTGTGTGCCTTTTGTAATGGGTGGCGGGATTTGAACCATGATGTCATTATAATATTCACATGTTCCGACGCCCGATGGCAATGTACGCTTGTACCACGCAATATTACTGCGATATTACATGTTGTATTGTGACGTCTGTATACAGGACGCGTGTGCTTGTAAAGCATGAAAGTTATTTTTTGACTGCATTTCCAAGCAGAGGAAGTTATTTTCAATGTAATTCCAAGCAGAAGCGCGGCTGTGTTGGTAGAACACCTGCTTGCCACGCAGACGGCCTGGGTTCGATCCTCACTCGGACCCGGAAATTCTTATTATTTATTTTATTTGCATCTTTCTCGATTTTTCGGTCACGGACAAGATGATGATTTTTCGCTCACAACCAACGACGCCGCCGCCGACACCGACGCCGACGCCGGAATTTCTGCGAAACGAGCTCTTTAACGCTGTCGCGTTAATATGTAGGTCCTCTAAGCAGTCACGTCGTCATTAGGTCGCTTTGAAGTGATCCTAAAGTGTTTCTCCAAGTGATCATCAGATGACCTCAGTGTCGGAGTTCACTGTCTCAAGAATCGTTTGCAACAAAAAGTTTATCGAGTTCAATAACGAGACGAATTACAGGGATCGTCCGCCTCGGTGGAACAGTGGCTAAGGTGCTCGGCTGCTGACCCGAAGGTCGCGGGTTCGATCCCGGCCGCGGCGGTCGCATTTCGATGGAGGCGAAATGGTAGAGGCCCGTGTACTGTGCGATGTGAGTGCACGTTAAAGAACACCAGATGGTCAAAATTTCCGGAGCCCTCCACTACGGCGTCTCTCATAATCATATCGTGGTTTTGGGACGTTAAACCCCAGATATTATTATTAATTACACGGATCAGTCGCACGCTTTAAGCCCTTTCTCTCTTCTCTAGTCGGGACCAGCGTGCTAGAAGCTGCACAGGCAGGCGTGGCACGGGAGACAGAAGTTACGTCAGCACGCGTCATGACCTTGAGCATGCGCGATGGAACGCGATCAATTCCTGTTGTGATTTCTCAGCGCTATATAGTGTGACTACTGTGTAATGTTAACAGACTATGGAGCGCCGCGCCGGCACGGGGCGGAGCCCCGTGGCAAAAAGCTATCTGATCCAAACACCTTTCTCGATTTGGTCTGCCATTAGCCAATAGCATGCTATCTGCTGTGCGACGTCGAACAGCAGGCACCGGCAGCTCCAAGAAGAGTGAGCACTATCATCTGTGTGAAAAGATGGTGCCTGATGAAATGGCAACTTCGCGCTCCGCTTCTGAGCTCTTCTTGTCGCGTACGACGGCAAGATTTGGCTGAGCTGCTCATAAAACTAATCTTCTATTCACAGGGTGTGTTTTCTCACCAAGCACGAGGGGTGGTTCATGACCCGTTTAAAATGTACCGGAAAAAAAAGTCAAAAGACAGCGCGACCTTTAAGGCACATGCACTCATATTCGTCTGCCTGTTAGAGGAACTGATAAACTACCGTAGACCAAAATATTTAACTGTTAGTTTCTGGACAAAAGGGTCCATTACTGGTGCGTTATATTGTCAGTTTCAGCAAACGAGGCGACCGTTACACAGCAGAATCGGAGCCACCAGCATTTTCAATGTGGCATTGCCCCAGCAAGGGCCAAATCTAACGGTGATTAGCATCAGAAATAGCCGCAATTGAGAGTTAACTTGATAATGAGTAGCGCTAGGTTAATCACTCACCTTGGGGCGTTAGATCTCCGCACGCGCTGATCTTGACTGGCCGCTCGGCACCGAAGACCTGGAAGACAAGACTGGCGCAGTAGTTTCCCAACGTGAGCAACACCGATCCTCCGAGCTCCTTGATGAACACACGGTTCAGCTTGTCCATCGGATACCCGAACGTTGAATGCACATAGCGCACTTCTCCTACCGTGCCGTTCTTAAGAAGTTCATCCAAGTGCTTGTAAGTAGGCAGGTAGCGGCTCCACAAGGCCTGCGTAGTAACGTACGTGTCTGTGTGTCGCTCTTTGAACGCCATCGCTGTTCACACATCATGCCTCAACAATGCTTTTCACTAAGGTCATTCGAACACACAGGACATTTGTAATAATATAGCCAACCTGTATGTTATGGATACACCACTCTTTATGTATCGTCTTTGGTTTAACAGAAAACGACAAAAAGAAATCAGGATTTGTAAAGAAGCAGTAACAAATATTTTCTTCAACTATGCACACAATAGTGCGCAGTGTTTCTATATTGTTTTATTCCTATTTTAACACGAAAGTGTTTTATGCTGGGGCCCACCAAGACTTCAGTGACGTATTTCCGTCACGGAAATGACGTCGAAAAAATACACATGATCAGAATACAAAAGGTTCCGGCAACGGGAGTCGAACCTACTACCTCTTGGTCTGCCACAAGAGAGGCCGGACACGCTATCCACTGCGCCACGGTTCCGCATCTGTCGGCTTTACAAACGTGCCTTTTATATCTACCACTCTCCTCTTACAGCGTTCTTGCTAAAGTGAAGTAATGGATCGTGACCGTGAAATCCACAATTAGCACCTTAAAAGCATCGTTTCTACGCGTGCGTCCTATTCCGCACGTTTCGAATAGGAAAAGTGCAATTTTGTCGACGCATTAACACACTGCCAGGTGACGACCTTACCCTCAGCGTCGGCCTCGCTCATAGCATCCATCCATACCAAATATAGCTCTGCGACGCTCGACTGCTTGGCGTGGCTTGTGTGGCTATAGCGTGGCTGTAACTCCGCGTTCCCAAGTTGCGCTCGCCCCACGAAAAATTGCAGCCGGCCAACGGGGATGACATGACGCGCGTTGCGTTTCCCTCTGGTCGGGCAGTGGTGTTCAAAAACTGTAACATGCCGCGAGTAGGCGACCTTAGCCCTTGTTCGGCGTCCAATCAGTGACGCTGTTCTGGCTGTCACACCGCTTTCACTGATTCCGCTCTCACCGTACAGCTACCGCAAGCATCTAAGACCACACGGGTTTGTTTATTCATTGATCATGGACGTCAGTCGTCGGGATATAGATGTACCGCCAAGTGTCAACGTGGATACATCCACGTGAAACGGTGCTATAACTGTCAAACAGCAATATATTGTGCAAGCTCTCTTTTATCAATGTACAGTAAGCATTCAACTACTTGTGTAAGGACGCGTTTCACTTTCGTATTACACCGATTCCTATGACGGAGGGATGAACCACGATTTTTTGTTTTTCCAGAGTGTGTACAGCTGAAACTGTACCGCGTTCTGCACTGTTGGGAAACGCTTTACTGACCTCCTAGTACAAATTGTTTCAGCCTCCCTTTAAACATGCAATTGAAATTTTCGCTCTCGCTTTGCCAAGAAGGTTTCCTAAAACTGATAAAGAATGCCCAAAGAGCAAGAAAGAGAGAGACAGAAAGGTTAAAAATTCTGGTGTCCTTAGGCCCCTCTCAAGAGATGTCAAGGTGTAAGCCCTTACAATGCCCCTTGCTTTTTAATTGTACCCTTCCGTGAATGCTGCCCTTGCCCTTCACTGAAACCTAGGTACCTTAAGTCGTTCCTTGACCGTTCATTGAACCCTCTCTTGTATCCTTTCATGACTAATTTCTCAGATTCCTTTGGTAAATGAATCTGATTTTAAAAACGTCATGTGTACCACATTCGCTCGACATATTGTTTTTTGGCTGTACTTCCACCGAACGTTTCTTTTTTTTTTTAATGAAGCGATAAAGATGAAAGAAACTTCGTTCATTTCCACGGTCCATCAGTTCTGTATGTGTATCGTGCAATGTCTCTGTGGTGGTATCCACAATCTGTAGCACTGAATGCCACAGTACATTATAGGTCTCATAGTTTCATCATGTTCTAAATCAAGACTTGATCTATATTACAGCGAATCTGTAAACGGCTGGGTTCCTTCGGATCCTATCCGCGGACAAAGCATCGCGTAGAGCAACAATTTCTGGCGTCTCTCCCCTCTCGCATTTCGCCCCCCTCGCGCAGGTGTACCTTGCCTATTCAAAGGGTTTATTGAAAGTGTGTGCATCGCAAGCACGGAAGTGCTGAACGAGAGGTGCTACAGCGAAAAACGGAAGGCAAAGAGGGACGCACCTTGCCCCCTCGCCACGGCCTCTTTCACAAGTGTCGCGATACTCGGCGGCGGCACTTCCCGCCGTACGTAGTGCCCCTTTGTCTCGTGACGTAGAGATTGCGCTAGCGCTGTTATCAGCAGTTGCCCTTTCAACTCGCTTTGAGACAGACGCGTTTCGTTCGCTTGGAGGAAGACCGGGAATTGAAGAAGCGCCAAGGCGAATGGGCGCGAGAACGGCGTGAAGCCGCTGCCGCTGGTTTCACTGGCTTCCATGCACAGTAGTGGAGGGGCTCGGAATCATTTTAGATATTTATGATGACGGTAGTGCGTTCCGCCTTCCCACGTGTCACTGACCTGGCGTCCGACCTTCTCACTGATAAGCGCACTGGCGTTCGGGGCGAGAGTTCTAAGCTATGTTAGTCGATTTGTGTTCTACATGGCGAAGGGCACACCAGATAGGGCGAACGATGCGCAGAGTATACGATTGTTTTATCAAACGATTTAGTCGGAGTCGTATTGTTCGCCTTTTTCTCGTTTTACACCTTCCAAATCAATACCAGTTATCCTGTTTTAATTGTGCTTTCTTGCCGGTTTTCCGAGCGACTCATTAATGGCGTCATGCCTTTGTGTAATCAGCGTGTACGACTGTACGCCACTTCCTATAAATATTGGTTGATGGCTCAACTTTCTCACCTGTCTGGATTGTCCCATCGTGTTTCTTAGATTTTCGCTACGTTAAGCTCCTCCAGCAATGCACTTCGAAAAACAATAGTTCCTTTCAAGGCATATTTTATGTCACCGAATGATAGTCGTCATCTGCCTTGCGTGTCTTTGCTTGTTATAGCGCCGCGCGCCCGCTGCTTCATGCATCTTCACCAACTGCATACACAATATAAGCGTGAGATAGCACTCTCAATAGGAAAGTAGCTAGCACACAGTTTTCAGGAAAGAAAACGCAAGCAAGCAATGTGGTGATCACTGTTGTGTGGCAGAAATACTCCCTGAAAGGTGCAACGGTTTTTCGAGTGTGTGATGGGTTATCGGAACGCGCTTTCTGCTGTGCGAACCTCCATGAGGAACAGCTTCTTCTCCTTGGCCATCCGGCAGATGTCTTCGGTGTCCCGGCGGTTCATGGTGAGAGGCTTCTCGCATAGAATGTGCTTGCCATTTTCCAGGAGGAATTTCATCGTCGGGTAGTGGTCTGGGTGAAGCGAGCCCACGTACGCCACATCTGCACACAAATCGCCAGACTTTTTTTCTCTCGAACTCGGGACAACCGTATGCCGTAACTGAGAACCTTATTTAAAAGAAGTATGTAGCTTGCGATGAACGCCAATATGTAAATTTACAGAAATTCAACTGGTTTCCTCAGAAAATTGCTGGCTCGACTTGAATTGTACTTGGTTTCAGCGTGGTATTGTCGTGGTCCTTCTTAACTTTGTATTGGAGGGGGCGCGCTGCCGTTCAAATATGAAGTGCGGTCGGCCAGCTCAAGTTTCAATATTCTTGTCTTTCAAGAAATGAAGACAAACTGTTCCGACCATACAAGCATGATTTTCGGTTAAGCTCGGCAATGTTGCGACAAGTTTCTCCGACGCTGTGAATTTGCCAACCACTAAAGCACGACATTTACAAGTAAATCCGTTGCTAAGAAGCAACAACAGATATCGTAGTGAAATGAACAGAATCTGTTAAAGCGTCTAACACAAGTAAATTAGAGTCATAAATTGATGTCTTACAAGCATTTGTCACATCCGCTACGAGGTGTTCGAAAAAGTGCTATTCGAAAATAATTGCTATATATTAGATCTCCGTGTAATACATCAATTTTTTCCGCTTGAGCCGTCTTATTATGTGCCGTTAACAGCACTTCGGCCAAAATTTCATTAGTTACCTCACAATTCGTAAAAAAATCTACTTTGTAAGTTTGCGAATTACGACAAATTTTATTCAATAAGTGTGGAAGAACATCTGGCAGTTCTTCACTATATTTTAAGTTTTTTGTTTGTCTGTGAACTCGAACGATTCACGCCGCCAAATCTACTCCACAGTTGCCGCGATAAACCGACTTTTCCGTCAGCCTGCATTTGGAAATAAATCTCATGTCGATGCGATGAGTCACTTGATTGTAACAATCTCTAAAATAAGAAAGGTAATCCATTGTTACTTGAACATTTGTTCAAGATAAGTTTTCCGCAACAAGTTTCAAACGACGCGTCATGTTAGCTCAGTGTCTATGGCACCGCACCTTAGCTCATTAGGTTGTCGTCGTGATTACATTCAAACAGCGTTGAACAATAAAACTTCCTGCCTAAGTAGAATACGAAGGACAGCGCCACTAGCGTTCAGTGCGCTAATGGCGGTGTCACTTCGCATGTGTTGCGAATCGGCTGCGATTTTCGCACGGCGATTCGCGCGGCATCCAAGGTGGCTTGCTGCCGTTTTTTGTGGCTGACGCTGCATAATTGTTGAAGTGAAACATAACAATCCGTGCGTTAGTAATGATATTGTCAACGTTTCATGAACGGCAGGAAACTGCAGGTTTTTTGAAAATAACACTTCCGTATAAAAATTCATTTTGAAGTCTGGAATAGCGGCTATAACCAAAACAAGCGTGTCGACGCAATTGAAAGGCTCGGCTGACTCGGCGCAATTTCGACGGGGCGAAAAAAAAATTGGTCCGCCGCTGCGAAGAGAGCGAAAAATTTGTAACACGTTGGTTGCTTGCCGCTGTCCGAATTTTCGGCCATTTTTTCGCTGTGAGCGAATTCGCATCCTGAAAATTGCTTTGTTTTCCGTCATGTGAAACCGCCTTGAGCTGGCGAAGTGTCCACCTAAGAGCATAGCTGCTAACGTGGTTCCTCACCCAAGATAACGTCTTTGTAGGGTCTTTTTCAGAAAAACTTCTATGCCGACTCAACGACAAAACATTCCTTGCGTCCATTCTTTCTTCCGTCTCTCGGTCACCTAAGGCAAATCGCTATAAAGAAATGAATCTTTAAAAAAAATAAAATTAATTTTCTTGGTCCTTCTGTGTTCCAAATCTACGCTTCAACGCTCCGAAGGCGAGTGTCAATCACTGTGTTTCAAGCACTCGCGTGCCTCTGTAGTAAAATACTTTACTACTAAGGAAAGTTCCAGGGTTTGGTTCCTGTCCAAACACTAATTTTTTCCCCTTCTCTCTCAGTGGGTGCTTCAGCTGCGACGGAAACTGGTGGCTACGGCTGCAGTCGCTCATAACAGCTTACGCTGTAAAACGCTGGCGTATCATGCGCTTCGTGTACCCTTTGAAAAAACGCGAGGTCGAGAAAACGATCTAGATCCCTCCCCTAAGCCACTGTACCAACCCACTGTACGACGTCAGGACGTTAACCTTATAACTTAATCTGTGTGTATTCTAGCAGAGTTAATGTTAGTGAACATAGCATTACGTTATACCTTCATGCCTCAAAACCGTGCTAATTTACGTCGGCTAAAAAGAAACATTTCCACTGCTCTCAGTGTCGTTGAACCAGGATTCATCATTCACACTAAATGGGCCGGAAAGCAAGACAGCATTGCTACCATTTATGTCTCCAAACGAGTGTCTCCTGTTGCTTACCAACATCCGGGTCCTTTGCGATATCTTCGTAATTGGAATACACTTTGTTGATGCGATGAAGCTGAGCAAACTTCTTTGCATTTTCCAAGTTCCTTCCAGCAACAGCAACGACCTGACAGCAGTCAGAAAAAAGAAAAAGAGAGAAACGTTCGACGATGTTGCTTAAACCATCATCGCCATTTGCATGCACATAAATACCCCATAAGTGGACGAGAGGACGACCGCCGCCGTAGCTCAAGTGGTATAGAGCACCGGACGCGTTATTCGAAGGTTGCAGGTTCGGTCCCTGCCAGGGCCAAGTTGTCTTTTCGTCCACTTTAATTTCTTCTCATCCATGTCACAATTACTACAATACACTTAAAACAGTACAATACCTTCCCCTGTAACTTCCTTGGCTTCATTATCTGCTTGAAAACGGTAACGAACATGCCGATAATTCAGCAAGGAATGCTTATGAAAGTGACGTGAAAGAAGCCATTCCACTATCAAGAACTGATGCAGCATCCGAGATTCGCTCACTTGCACGTGATGTTATGCATTCAATGTGGAACACGTCCGGTTTCCTGCATGCCCGCCTTCACCGTCCGGATCCATCATTTCAACTTCAACTTCCTTTCGGACTATCCCGATACGAAACAACAGTCCTGTGTCGCCTATGGCTAAGGGTGTCCTTCACGAACAGCTTTGCGTACCGAATTGGAATGGCAGACAGCGCTGCTTGTGATCACTGTGGTAGCGAGGAAACAATTGCGCACGTCCTGTGTCATTGCCCGCACTACAGCACCCAGAGAGAACAGCTCTCAGCAACCTTAGCACGCCTCGATGACCAGCCGCTTTCCGAACAATCAATTTTGGAGTGCCGGAACGTTCGAGCTTCCCAACCGGAAGACGACAAAGGCGTTGCTGAAGTTTCTCGATCAACTGGACTCGCTAAACGGCTATGACACTCCTGTGCTCGAGTGTGCGTGTGCGTGTGTGTGTGTGTGTGTGTGTGTGTGTGTGTGTGTGTGTGTGTGTGTGTGTGTGTGTGTGTGTGTGTGTGTGTGTGCGTGCGTGTGTGTGTGTGCGTGTGTTTGTATGTGCATTTTTTTCTTCTTTTTTTCTCTCTCTTTTTCAATATTTTTTCTCTTTTTTATACATTTTCTCACTTTCTTTCCTTCTTTACCTTTCTATTCCCCCCTTACCCCTTGCCCAGTGCGGGGTAGCAAACCGAAAATTTTCAACAGGGTAACCTCCCTGCCTTTCACTTAACCTTTCCCTCTCTTATCTGCTTGTTTTTATTGAGGTTGTGTCAAGCAAAGCGCACAAAATTCCCCTTTCTTCATTCATTCATAGCGAGGGTCTCGTTCCGACAGACTTGATGTCTTCATGTAGTATGCGAGGGCTTCTTGGCGAGCTGTCAGCTCCGTAACTGTTCACGCGCTACGTGACGCCATCTGGCAAAAATAAGGAGTGCTCCACACTCGCCCATCATGGCTACGAGCGGCGCTGACTAACACTTCCAGGTTTGCATGCCCATAAATACCAGATAAGTAGACGAGGGGACGACCGCCGCCGTAGCTCAATCGGTAAGAGCATCGGGCGCATAATCCCGAAGGTTGCAGGTTCGGTCCCTGCCGGCGGCAAGTTGACCTTCCGTCCACCATACTTTTTTCACATCTATGTCATAATTACGTCAATACACTTAAAAGATTACAATTAACGTTCCGTATACCTTCCTTCGCTTCATTATCTGTTGGTCTTTGTTAACAACGCCATTATATACATACATACATACATACATACATACATACATACATACATACATACATACATACATACATACATACATACATACATACATACATACATACATACATACATACATACATACATACATACATACAGGCATTAGTTCATTGCAAAAAACAGCAGCACCCTCGTTTCACGACAGAAATAATTGCATGGTTCCAACACACGAGTCATAGCTGATCGACGTTCGCGATCAAAAAGTAGAGAGAATTCCATCATTCTGACATAGCGCATGCCTTTCGCTTTCGGCCACAACACTGGTCATATGGTTACATCGGTAGCCTCTAATGCCGCCCGGCCACCACGAAAGTTTAGGGGTGAAGCACCTTAGGGGCAAGGTTTGCCTGGTGTCCGTTGTCACGGCTACACTATATGGGGCAACGCTCGGGAACGCTCGGGTAACGTACAATATGTGAGAGAGACACAACAAAATGTTTAACCAATAGGCTAATATCACTCATAATTGTGACGGAACAATATAAAACACCATACTAGCACAAACATTTTATACTAGTCGGCGACTTCAACGTAGACATTATGGACCTTAGGAACTAGCTTCGCCCACTCGTCATGGTTCACTTCGTGGGGATGCGTGGATTCTTTTTTCATGTTTTTTATGACAGAGGTATCCCTGCCTCTCGCTCGGGGGTTTAGGTACTCATATCTCGACAAGGTTCCCTCTTCTCTTCCCCCAATAATGGTGCGCCGTGCTTCCTTATGGGTTCCACAAATAAACGTTGATTATACGAGGGGCTGGTAAGAGCGGTTTTGCTGTTTAGAACAATACTTTAATCAATGAAATATTTTTATGGCGTTTTAGTCTCGCACTAGCCCTGTTGATTTTTCTTCATAATTGCATAAACTTCTCAGAACGTTTCGTAGTGTTTCTCTAACTTCTCTAACCAATGTGCATTGATGTTCGCCGCCAGGCAATTGAAACAGGTGAAGAAAAGACATATTTCTTTTATTTCTAACGTTTACGTGAGCCAGAGCGGCACACTACATTGATTGTTTCCTTATGTTTATAGTATCGCCCTGCGTGCAAGTCCTGCCGGCGACGGCACATCGTCTTGCTAGAAAACACCCCGCCCATCTTCCGTCGGGCAAAGGAGCATGAAGAAGCACCGGGGGAGAAGGGGGGCTTCAACTGCGACCAATTGCCCAAAAGGGCGCGGTCGCGAGCGCTGATGCGCGTGCTAGCTCCATATATTTCAGAAGACGGCTCCTTCTACATTCTCTGCTTTCATCGCTTACTTCGCCTTGAGACAACAGAAGGCACGAAAACAGCTTCGCTCCTTGCAGCGGCCGTATTTCCTTACTCCCGCGTTTCGTGAAGTTACGCGAGATAGGATTGTAAAGGAGTTACCTGCTAGCCTTACTCCGTAGAACATTTCATTTGTTGATATCGCATTCATGGCTCCGCCTAGCGGTAAAACTGCGAGCTTTTTTTCTGTCTTTCGCTCTCGTTGCCTTTTTATCGTACCCTGTCGTATGTCTCGATCTTCGAAGGTTTTGTCCAGTTCTGTTAAACATCATTGTGCATAAATTTCTCCCTCAAAAGACAAGCCTACTGTTTTAGGAAATCTCGTGTTTCCCGATCTTCAAAAGGTTCGTCCAATTCTGATAAACATATATTTCTCCACCAAAAGATAAATCTATAGTCTTTGGAAATGTCGTTTTAGGTGATCTTTGAACGTGTCGTCTAATCCTGATTAGCTTCATTGTGCATGCATTTTTGAACAAAATGGTAAGCCTACGGCCTATGGAAATTTCGTATTTTGCAATTTTCGAAAGTTTTCGTTTAATGCTGAAAAATCTGACCATGCGTTGATTTCTCACCGATAAGGTGAGCCAATAGCATTTAGAAATCTTGTTTTTTTTTTTTGTCTTTCTGCCAATATCACTTCCAGTTCTTAAAATTTTGTTGTGCATGCATTTTTCTCGTACCGTATCTCGTATTTCTTGATATGAGAAAGCTTTGTCCAATTCTGATCAACTTCTTTCTTGAGTTTTTCGATTTTGGAAAATATAACTTTCGTCGCATTTTAAAAGCATGGAAGCAACCAAGCAGCCCCAACAAACAGGAAACACCACGAAAGGACGCATAGGTTTGCTTAGTTAAAGGGGCTCTGCCCGTTATAATATTCGTTCGTTACGCTTAGGACGTTCGCGTAGAATTTGTCTCTTACATCGAAGATGTATGCGAGAATCCATCACTCCTTGGTGGATGCACCTCATACAGAGCATAGCACTATGTGTTATTTTTCTAGGTGAGCCATAACCTAGCCGGAACTGCGCAACTTTTTTAGTACAGTTGAAAAAAAAAGCCAGAATACTCGAGTGTGTCTTTGATAGGAGCATCAAAAATACATCTCAGATGAGCTGGTTCACCACACAAAATTCAAATCTGCGCAGCACAACGACAAGCCGTACCTGAATGTCCGCAGCGCAATGTATGTATGCGAACGTGAGCACGGTTCCTCTAATGAAGCAAATGTCTGCATACTTTTTTTGTTTGGTGTACCTGGTTTGTACGCCTGCTTGGTCTTGTCACTTATCCTAACAGCGACCTTCCGGAGAAAAGCCTCCCCTGATGCGTTTGCTCCACCGCAATATATGTCAAAAGCGGCCGAGAAAGTTCAGGCCCTTATCAGGAATGCTAAAGCTCAACTTTAATTTCGCGTCTCGCCTTGCAATGATGGACCTAGTGAGCATTTTTAACAGTGGAGCTATTTAAGCGTTTCGCTCTGCGTTTGATATTCGCAAAAACCAGGCGGCCGGTATGCGCCTACTAAAAGCGTATATGTGCCTAGCAGGCCCTACATGGCCATCTGTGCCTAGTGATACCCATTCGATAACCAATCAAAAGCTAATCATTATTCGAACAATCACCAATAAATTCTAAAAAACTGCTTGGATGTGCGTAGCATGGCCCAAATACAAAGCCCAAACCTAGCGATAGCCATCGGAAACTAATCAATAGCTAATCGATAATCTATCAATAGCCAATAAGTCCTAGGAAATGCTTGCATGACCTTGGTCTGATCTAAGTGCATGACCGATGCCTCGGGATAACTGGAGAACGGATTGTAGGTAAATGCCTATTTTTTTCCTTGCGCTCCTATCGCGGCACCTCCATATATGAGCATGAAGTCTAGGTAAGCCTACGTCTTTTCGGAGTTTATTTTTTTGGAGGCGATTCGGCGTCTATGGTGGTTTATTTTTCGTAAATCTCACGCTATCCGAAATTCAGTGTTTATTATTGCATTAGAAGTTGTTGCAATGTCTTCTTATTTTTAATCTTTTATTTCCATTGAAAATTGTTGCTCATAATCCCGTTTTTCCACCCTTTCTCTTTTTTCTCAATTCCTGTTTATTTACTTTGTTAATAAGGGTGCTGATGTGCACTGCTGTAAACTCGCCAAAGTGTACTTTGGGGGGGAGCAGGAGCTCCTTCTCAGCTTTTTCTTCCAGCCTCCCTCATCTCCTTTGTCAAAAATAAAGGACCTATTACTATTATTATTCGCAATGCTCAGAAATCTTAGATAAAATGATATCTGAACACCAAAACATGTAAACACACTAAGGGTATTTTAGATTTCTGGAAGGTTTTAACGTACAGACACATATACACACAAGCACAAATACTTGAATACTAAACAACTATGTTTGTTCGTATTACAGCCTCTAAGCTTGTTGTAATAGACGCAAGCATAGGTCAGTCGAAAGGAGCACACCTCCATCAGCGGCAGCATACGAGGTTGCTGCCGCTGATGGAGGTGTGCTCCTTTCGACTGATGATTGTCAGCTTTGAAAGTGTCCTTTGAACGTTGAAAGTGCCCGTTTAAAACCGGAGCTTCTGGGATAAATCCGAAATGTCAGAACTTATACCGGCGAGTGTTTATCGGATCTTTTCGGATTTATCCGAATACACGGAGGCCTAATTATAGGTTAAGAACTATTTTTAGAGTGTCTTTATAGTGCCTATAAATGCCTGTTTTGAGCATTAATGAGAACTTGCAGACAACAATGATAAGGAAAGTGTAGTGGATGTTATTTCTAGTAATTATGATATAAATGTGAAGAAAGTAAAATGCACGAAGAGGTAACTTGCCGCCGGCAAGGACCGAACCTGCCACCTTGTGCCTAAATGCACGTAAATGCCTATAAAATTCCATACCAACTTTGGCACCCATATGAACGATATCTAGCCTCGAGTTTCGCTTTCGAGTGCAATTTGAGACCGTTATTCATGTTGCCGAGTGTACGGAACTGTATGAGGTCCAATTTGTTCCTCTTCTTCAACCAACTCCCGGAAAACAAAAGCCAAGGCCGTGCTCCCGAAGGCATCCTCTCGACTGCGCTCGAGAGGGTGCGTTCATTCCGCCAGAGCCCGTCGTAACACTTTGGCGAACACGGCTAGAGGCTGTTGAGTATTATAACTGCTACTTTTACGACATCAGGGTCGAAATTAACGGCTTTTCAGGCAACGAGAAAGCTACTCTCAGGAAGGCTCAAGCTGTCCTCTCTGGAATAGCCTGCAAGGAGACATCGCCTACTTGTGCGCCAGCATCACGTTCCTCGTAAACACTACAGGGAAACTTGAATGTTTGGGAGGAACTCTAATTGCGAAGGCTGCGCTGATTCTCCATGCACAGCGAAAAATCGCCGCCGTTTCTGAAGGACCAGTAGCCGAAAGGCACTTGCAACGTTACGAACGTTCTTGGATAAGAGCGAGGGATTTTCCATCCTTAAAAAAGTTTCAGGAGTCCTTGCTCCTAAGCGCTCTAAGATCCCTGGGTCGGTTAAGCCATCGATTGTTACCGAGTGCAACTACTCTGCACTAACATCTGTCGACGTCGAACGTTCCTTCTCAGCGTACGAGCCCGTTCTTAGTGAAAGGATTTACAATTTTAAATCTGCAGATGATATGGTTTGGTATCGTTTCCAAAATGTTGACAGTGATTGTTTGACTACATTACCCGTACTCTCCAAACAAATTCCTTCAAACATGTGCGCTTCAAATGTCCGGAAGTGCATTTGGCAGTGCTGGGACGCCTTGCATGTACAATTCCGATAATGTCATTGTATATGAGAAAATTACCGGAGTTGCACCTTACAGTCCTCATGTGAGAACACGTACGTCAATTTATTAATAATTCGTCGTCTCTTTTGCAGTTCTTATATACCAGTTTTTATTGCGTTTTAATTTAATCGTGACAGTCAGACCTATAGTAGCGCTTTTTAAATCACTATTACCTGCCTTCAAGTGTTCTTTTTCTTGTCTGTGTTGCAATAATTTTTTTTCTCGTCGTTATTATTACTTGCCCTAAAGTGACATTATTTCTCTTTGTGATCTAGTATGTATTTTCTTGCCAGTAGTTTTAACTGCAGTATCTTGTGTGTTTACTATATTTTATTGTTTCTTGTGTTTCACATGCTGTAAATACTGTTCAGCACAGATTTGATATTTGTTTCACAGGTTTGTTTCAAATTCTTTTCACAGTTTCTTCAACATTTTCTTTTGTGCAATCCACTCCTGCCTATGGCTTGTAAAGTAAGCTGGCAGCATGAAATAAAATAAAATAAATATGGGACGCTCGGGTAAGCGAAAATGGCCATTGAACATGAATGTGAGCAGCGCGCTTGTTGAAAGTCAATTGCTTGTCGAGCGGCCTTATGGGACAAATGCACGGCTGTGCTCAACTGCTGGCGCCTTTGCGCCATCACAAACGATAACGTTTTTTTTTTCTTGTTTTCCGGTCGTGGATACTGGTAGCGAACGTGTTAGCTCGAAATTATTTGCATTTATGCGAAAATTGATGGTCCTAAAACTGTCTTTTGCCTGCCTATTTTTGGCGCCTAAAACACGCTTTCTTAATGCCTAAAAGTCCAGCCTCTAGTGATAACCAATGAATAGCCAATCAATAGGTAATCGTTAATCGATGAATAAACAATACATTACTATAGAAAATGCTTGGATGAGCTTAGCCTGACCCAAAATATGCATGACCGATACGTTGGGGTATAATTAGTCAATAGCATATAAATAATTCATCAGTAACTACTAAATTCTAGAAAATGCTTTGTCATGCCTACCCTAGCCACATATAGTGTAGTATAGCAAGATAGTGGGAAAGGGAAATGAGGTTGAGGGAAAGGAGGAGAGCAAGACCACCTGCGCCGCTGCTTCCAGTCTTCGCATCACTAGTGCGTAGCTGCCCAAATTTTTTAAAGTGAAGCTTATTATGAGTTAACGGTTTCGTTGGCGGCGGGGATGTATACAATAAAAAAAAAAAAACAGCGCCGGCGAGCTTACAGAAATGTGGCCATCGAAGCTGGGCTGGTCAAATGCGTATCTGTATGGATCTTATTGTTCGAGCCGCGTCATGTCATCCGTAAAGCGATGGCTGTGAGAGCAGGGTGAGAATGGGGCACAATACTTGCAACATCCGTGAAAGCTGGAAACTTAAGGCGGAAACCTGAAAAGAACGCAGCATTGTGTGGCATCTTTGCCAGTTCTCATCATCTCGCCGTCACAGATGCGATAGTTGTATATACGTTCTATGGCAAGAACACGTGGTTTGTAGTAGGGGAACGCCTTCTTCTTATCCCTTCCCCGAGAAGCGGATTAGTAAAGACTACAAAAACTAGTGTCTTCGAATTTTACTCACCTGGTGCTCATCATTCGGCAAATTGTTGAGGCAGTCGACGAAGTCGTTGCAGATACGGCCGGCGGCCACTATTCCCCAACGTGTTGGAGCCATGTTTCAACGATCTTCAAACCCCCCTCGACGCACCCTCTTCCACAAAGCACACACGCAGGCAGCAGATAAGTCGTCCGTCCACGGAGTGTGGAGAAGTCAAACTGGCTTCCGGCCACGAAGCCGTGTTGTTCTTTGTGATTCCGGGAGAGGAGAAGGTGGCTCTGTGCTCTTTCCCAGCAGCGAAAAGGAGAGAGAGAGCGAGGCAAATGCGCCGCAAAGCCAAGTTCTTGGCAGCCGCTGTAGGTATTTTACTGCCGCCGCCAAAAAAAAAAAAAACCCTGTCCGGCCTCTCCCTCTTTGTTTGTAATTGCTGGCAAACACGTTCCGCGGACGAGGTTAGCCGGTGAGAGACCTTCCCGGGCCGACTTCGTTACGATGACGTTATTCGGCGCTGCGAGAAGCAATAAAAACTATTCGCAGCTTTGTTTTTGACACTCCATATTTTGCTAAATTTGGAATCGCGGATAGCTTGTCATGACAGCCGCATTTCCTTGTTTTGCTTTAGGCCAGCGAGCCTTGCTATGTCATGTACTCTAGGATTTCAAGCTGTGTTTGCGTTTATGTGCGCACAGATGCAGTACAGAGTTTTTTTCTTTATTCTCTTTTTTGATTCTTCCGCCCGTACTGCGCACACAGGAGCAACTGAAGACTATATAAATTAAAGCTGTACAGTGGTGAGGGCACTTTCTATCTCTCCAAACTATGTTGTCAATAAAAGTACGAGCTGGAAAAGGTGCAGTTGTAACGTGTAACGGATACCTGAACATGTTCGATCTTCCGATGCTTTCCTCTGTTTATGAAAGGCATCCGAACTCGAATGAAAAACACCGAAACATTTGAATTGAAAACACGGAAGAACTTTTCGACGTGTTTTCTTTTTAAGCTAAGCACGCATTGCGGTTGACTGAAACGCGGCTGAAATGCTATAGGCCCGTAAGAAATGCAGTAGCCCGCCAGTCGGTTTAATTGAGTGGTTAGAAGTCGGATGGTTTACAAATCCGTGTGGTTGTTTGTTACCGTGGAAGAAGAATTGGCGCTGTGCTCTTTCCTGGTAGAGAAAGGGGGAGAGAGCGAAGCCAAGGCGCCGCTACGCCAAGTTGGTGGCATTGTAGGTGCATTACTGACGCCTGAAACACCCTTCGCCGGTCCCTCCCTCTGTCTTCGCATAGGGAAGGAGATTGCTGACAAACGCGTTCTACCGGCGTGGTTAGCCGGTGAGAAACCTTGACAGCCAAGATTTGCAACGATAAGCTTGTACTGCGCGGCGAGACGCAACAGAAAGAATGTGCGGCTCTGTTTTTAATGTTCTATCTCGCGCTAAAATTTGAGTCGTAGCTTGATTATTACGAGAAGAGCGTTTCCTTTATTTTACTGTTGACCCAGCGATCCCTGCTGTGCATTGCGTTCTAGGCATCCTGGTGTTATACCGCTCGCATGCCTTGCGTTTTGTGTCGAGTGTTGCTAACAGCCTTTGCGACAAAAACCCGAGAACATCAGAATAAAGCACGTGTGGCAATATAAAAAGAGCTGCATTACAGACTTTTTTTATTCTTTTTGTCATGCCTAAAATGCGCACAGAGGAGCAGCTGCGCCGTATATAAACTAAAGCTATGCAGCGGTGAGATCACCCTCTGTTTGATCCAAACTCTGTGTTGTCGAAAGAAGTACGAGTTGGAAATGATCCAGTTGTAACAAACGCTCGGATATTTTCTCTCTTTCAGTGTTTTGCTGTGCAAGTGAAAAGCATGAAAGCTCGAATCGAGGAGAGAAAAAGACACCAAAATACCGAACTGAAAACACGCAAAAGCTTTGCCACGTGTTCTCTTCATTTATTTCCCTTTAAGCCAGGGCGCGCTGAGGCGAACTGAATAGAACATGTCTCTGAGTATGCCCCTTCCTGTGTATAATGTGATATCAGTAAAGGCACATGCACTTGCGCCTGAGCAAAGCTGTGCAGGACGTCCGCAGAAGTATGCTTATCGCTCTCGTTTTATTTCCGGTTTTAATAACAGAGGTATTTAGGCGTTGGAAAAAGCGATTCGTTCAAACTTGGACGTGATTACGAGTGCAGAGACCGTACTCATATTGCCTTATTTAAGTTCAACGCGGAATAAACGTATTCGAATCAGAAACGTATTTCATCCATTTCATTCGCTTCCTCCATACTTATTAACAGTAGCGAGTACGAGGCGCGAGAAGAATTCCGTTACTGGAACTGCCGTTATGGTGGTTGGGACAGAAAGGAATGCAAAATTAAGAACCCGTAACGTCCCCTGTTATTCAGCGTTTTTGTAAGTTGGCTTGAAGCAACACATTATAATCAAAACATTCCTAACATGTAAGCGCAGTGTTCAACAAGAATAGCGAGTGAAGTAAGCTGCACAAACGATATAAAAGTATCGACAAAAGGGCTGTGGAAGGAAAGCTTGAAAAAATCATGTTCTGCCTTAAGAAAGCCGTACTTTAGGTTTATTGGTTCTGCATCATTAACAATGGGAATGCGCGAGACAGGAATAAAATAAAACGACGAGGGTGTTGTCTTTCAGTTGACCATAAACTCCATGGTGCTCCCTTAGTGACAACTCCGTGGTGCCTATCAAGAGCGTCGCTGGTGGGTCGTGTGTGCAGAAATCTGGCACATCTGTAAGATTAAATATAAGCAATAGGTAAATATAAGCAATTACCCGCGAAGTCGTGCTTACCCAGCTCACTCACTTGCGCACGAAATCTGCGATCCTGGAAGGACATGAATCGTACGTAGCTTTGGATGTGCCCTGTAAAATAATATGGAAAATAATGGCGTCGTAATCGCTTATACGGCTGGTACGTTTGCAGAAAACATTATTTTCATGCGGCTGCTATCCCCGGTTGTTAATAATTAACATGACACATGCTCCTTTGCATTTCATACCCGAAGCAGCGCTTCCTGCCGGCGCTTGTCGCAGTAATGCGTCATATCGCTGTGTCTTTGCTTGACGGCGCCGTGATCCCTATCAGCCTGCGAATACAATGGAGAACACAGAGGAGGCAAAGGTACCAGCCTCTGGCACGAAAAAGTTTTCGCATAGTGGCTGTCGAATGGTTAGGTAAGAAGGCTTCAAAGTCACTTCAGCTAGTGGGCCGCAGTCATGACATTTAGACTCCCGAGATAGTGAAGAAGGTTGAAGAGGAGAAGGGAGCGCGGGGGGAGGGGATGGCAGTGGAGCCTGAACGAAATGTCAGCTAAGGTGGTTGCCATTTGAAAGTGGGCCATTTCCATATCTTATGCATGGGTCATTTCTGAAGCAAGTTTGACATCACTGTCGAGAAACATGTCGATGATCTCCAGAGTGAAGTAAATGGGGAAATATGGACGCTGATTCCGAAATATAAGAGTTTTTGTACCAAGGTTATGTTTGAACACATGGTGACCGGATGGGTTGCCTCACGAAACAGATGATTGAGACCAGTCACGTCTCTGTAGGTCATAAACGTACTTATTAAGAAAAATAAATATGGCATGAAGGCAGTCATGTCCTGGCCCAGCCGTGTGTTTGAAATCCCTGGGTTAGATCACCGAACGGCTGCCTTAGTTCACAAAGATTTGATTTATCAACCGGGCAATTAAGTCAAATTTTATTTGTAAGTGGGACCTATTCGACAACAGCCGCGGTCACGTACATCCAAACCCAGTGAGGTTCACAATAAAAGCTTGGCTTTATTACTAGTCTCTTGGACTTACTCGCGGTAAAGTTCGTGCTGTATAAAGTCCCAGCCTTAAGACTTCAAAAGGTGACGGAACTGAATCATCAACGAAAGCTTCGTCGTCGTGCTCGGTTTACGCGACCTCCTGGAGGCTGGCTTGCGCTCTTGGGGATGAGTCAGCTGCGACAGCTTTGATATGGCAACATCCATCAGGAAGTGACGCAAGCTTGGCTTCGTTGTGATGCTTGTGGTTGTGGTTGAGGTTCGCGTCGTACGTTTCTGTGGCTGGGCACTCCATGATCGTCTTGTCTACGAGGGAGGAGTCTGTGTCGATGCGCTTGTTTGGCGCTCTCCGTTCAGTGAGCAGCCAGTGTTCACGATGGCACTTTTTCGGAATAACTTTGCCAGAAAGCTGTCTTCAACGTTCACCGCTTCTCCTCCTCGCCTCAGTGGAGACTCCTGGGAGGAAAAGAAGCAAGATCATAGGCGTCACGTGTGCTCAAAGTTCTACATTAGGAGGAGGGGGCCGGTGTTTCACCGCAGACCACTCCCCAGCCCCCCGCCAATCGCGTTCAAAAGAAAACAAGCCTCGCAATAACTGCGAAAAAAGTTTCTCCCAATGACCTGCTTTTTATTTGGTGGAGGGAGAAAACAAAGGAGGAGCACTACCAGTTTTTGGAATGCAACATCACTGGCAGTGGGCCTCTACTGTTCTAAAAAAGCCTCCATGGCCATAATCCTGCACTCTAAAATATGACGGGGCAAGGTACGACATGGTAAGCGTACAGGGCAGACACGGGGGAGGGCGCCCCCCCTATACTGATTAGGAGGGCGCCTCCCTGGTCCTCAAGCACATGAGCATGACATCTGCGTAAAGTACGAAATGAGCTTTCCACTTCCTATGTACAAATGAGACACTTTTGTCGAACACAGGAAGGGGGGGGGGGGGGGCACTTTTTTTTTATTGTAGGAAGCAGAAAGACAGAAGGGACCGAAATGGTAGACTGCGTACCATGCGGTTCATGGAGCCAATGCAGATTACAGGTCTATTTACGGCCACGGCCCATTTGCTGTGGTCTTACTCGGTCTTGACGGTAATCGATCGCCGATCGGGCAGCGACAAGCTTCACCAGGTCCGAATGCGTGACTGTGTAGGAGCGACTGTAGTTCGCCGGCAGCTTGGTGCCCGTGCCATTCCTCCAGGATTGAACGACTAGGTCGTCGCGTACCAGGCCAGTTAGAATGGCCGAGTAGATGAGTCTGCAACAGGCAAGAAAAGTAGTGTGAATCAATTTGCGTAGTTTTATTTCATTGCCTTTTTTTTAGAACTTCTTAATTTGATAGGAGCTATGTGATACGGAGCTCCGAGCTTTCATGACAAGTGCGGGCTGTACACGATGCGGCGGTAAGGCTTGGCCTTTCCCGTCCCAACGTGAAGTGACCCGCGCCTTCACCATCTCCCCGAAAAGGGGTGTAACGGAGCCTCCCAGGACCATAAATAAAGCTCCTTGTCTCTCTGTTCTGAATTAGGTGATATCGCCCAGAGCATTGAATAAAAGCTTCTGCGAAGCCCTCTACATTACGCTGTAAACATGGCCCAGTCCAGCTTATCGCATCACGTGAAATTATCCGGAAGGGACTTTGCGACCGACGACGGCTCGCCGGCTGTGTTATCACTGAGTGAAAGGTGCCTTGGCAGAACGTTTACTGCAATTCTATGGCGGCACATCATCAGAGCAAGCTTTCTGTAAACATCAAGTGACTCGCACGTCTCTGTTGTGCTTGCTTTAACAGATTTCCTTCACTTCTTTTTTTTAATGCACCATTTGCTTCTATGTCTGCCCAAGAGTTTGTCGGGATTATCTACAGACGATCTACAGGCGACACGTGGGCGCCGCCGCCTTGTGCTGTTAAACAAATGTTTTCTTAATTTCGTATATTGCGACACGAACTAATAAGGTCATGAAACCTCGAATGCACCAATGCAACCACTTTCATGCCTATGCGTTTAAGCCGTTGCACTGTTGTTTAGCTGTTAAAGATACAAAACGGCAAGGTTAACAGAGCAATAGGGAGGCACTGAAAACCTGTCCTTGAAATAGTCTATGAAGGCTAAGCGAAGATTTTTGTGGCGATGTCAGTTCTCATTCTCAGCAGGTTTACTGCCACAAAAACTCACTAGAACAAGACCTCATTTCTTTCGATTCACGTTTAAATGTTGCTCTTTAAATGTTAGGGTGTAAGGCATGGCAGAAAGTGGGTATCGCGAAAGAGGGCGGACTTGTAAACAGAGACACCCGAGAAGCGAACGAGGCAACACAAACGCAGAAGCGAGACAAAACAAACGGCGCTTGTGTTGTCTCGGTCTACTCTCCTGTGTCTGCTTTTGCATACCCACCTTGTTTCGGGACCGAATACTTGTACAACGTCTTGGGCTAACACGTATAAATAACAATGAGTTATTCTTCAGCAAAACTCAACGGCGTTCAATGCGGGATAGAGGCAGGAGCTTATTGTTTCACGGTCGTGGGTCTCCGTATAATTCTTAGGTTTTCGTTAATTGCGTGAAGTACAGAAAACTGGTCCGAACACTACATGATTGCAACGCCAGTTTCTATAAATGTGTTGGTAATAGTGCTTGCCAATGGGAGTTGATGTGTGTTGGTAATAGTGCTTGCCAATGGGAGTTGATGTTGCAAACGCGAGAACGTCACAGTCGCTCAAATGTAAGCCCAAATATATTAGATACCTTTGCAGTGGCCGTTCCGAGTTCCATTGTAACCTGGGGGCGTCTGATCGTTGTACACCACGTACAGAATGTCCTGCAGATGTACGTATGTAGTACCTTCATTTGTTACAGCCAGTGCTGGCGGTAACGCGTTACAAGTAACGGCGTTACTGGTAACCCGTTACGTTTTTCAGTAACTAAGTAACGTACTCGTTAATACTGCGGAACTGTAACGAGTAACGAACTTTCGCTGCAATTTTTTCTGTAACGTGAGCTCTAACGTTACTCGTTACTTTTCATTCCAATTATTCTCCCAGTCTTACAGAAAATTCATTCGTCTTGTGTAGAGCACTTTTCTCAGAGCTCGCCCAGATGTTATTTTGCCGCTGCGGCGGACTGCTGTCGGCCCGCCAAGCGTTGACAAAGCGACGCCACACGGCGTCCTTTTTTTGCGCGAGGGAAATGGTAATGGGGAGCAAATTTCCGAAATTTCTTAAATTGATTTGCGGTATATAGTTTTGGCAAGAGGAAGGTATATAACAGCTGCATCTTACCGGTACTTACCTACGGAGCAGAAACCTGGAGACTTACAAAGAGGGTTCAACAAAAACTGAGGACGACGCAGCGAGCGATGGAAAGGAAAATGATAGGTGTAACCTTAAGAGACAGGAAGAGAGCAGAGTGGGTCAGGGAACAAACGGGGGTTAAGGATATCATAGTTGAAATCAAGAAGAAGAAATGGATATGGGCCGGGCACGTAGCACGTCGGCAGGATAACCGGCTGGTCATTAAGGGTAACTGACTGGATTCCAAGAGATGGCAAACGCGTGAGGGGGGAGACAGAAAATTAGGTGGGTAGATGAGATTATGAAGTTTGCAGGTATAACGTGGCAGCAGAAAGCACAGGACCGGGTTGATTGGCGAAACAAGGGAGAGGCCTTTGCCCTGCAGTGGGCGTAGACAGGCTGATGATGATGATGATGATGATGATGATGATGATGATGATGATGATATATTTTTGGCTACCTTGCTATCGAAGTTTAAGTTTCCGTTGACTGTCGATGTAGCGAAGCGGTAGTGCGGCACTCGTAACTGTTTAAAGCGAGCTGTCGAGATCTGCTCGGTTTGCGGACATCAAAACTCGTTGCAACGGAGGATTACTTCCTCGCAAAGGCCTTCTGAACATAATTGCCAATTGGAGATGGGCGACTCTCTCGGTACCTTTGGTTCCACATGGCATCGCCATGAACGGGTTCAAGGAAAACTTTCCGCGCGGTCACCACCCTTCTTGAAAGTGAATACAGGGGTACCATATAGTGCGTCCGTCGAGTTCCTAATTAGCATAGGTGCGAATGTATTCGCAAATAAGCGAGTCAAGCTGTCCGAGTAAAGCTTTAAAACGCAGCTGCTGCTTATATTCAGCAGTTTGTAGTCACATTACGAAACTGTTCCTGCGTTACTCTGTTATAGTACTATTTATAAACTTCGCAGTCGCTATTAGTTTTGCTTCTTTTTATTTGCAACTGCGCCTACGTTTCTAGTTACTGAACTTCTCAGCAAGCGAGGGTGACCTTGAACACTCACATTCGTGCAGCTTAAATTAATAAAAAAAAAACTTTTTTTCTGTGCTCAAATACTGTTCCCCAGATTTATGCCATTTAAACATTATTTATTGCTACATTCTTTATTGCTACAAAACGACGACAGCACACGACAGCCTTCCCCGCTAAAGTCCTCCGCACTTAAAAACACCTTCACATGTGGTGGGCGTAGTAGAGGATTGAGCATGTACGCGGCATGGTTGGTCCCCGTCGAAGACGTCCTGATTCGACAGCGTCCACGTCCTGCGCGGTCTTGGGTCTGTTAGAGTCGACATACACAAAATCACCGCCCCTGGGCGCCAGGAAGTTTTCTCTGGACGCCTGCATCTCAGGGAAGATTGTACATGACGAACCTTGGACGCGTTGTAAAGAACAAAGATCTTACGGAAAGTTCTGTATTCGCCAATACAAAGATGAGTCATAAGCGTTCGCATGTTTTAACCATATAATATATAATTTTTTAATGAGCTTTCTAATAAAAAGCACAATATCCTGATTTCGCATCAAACTCTCCTTAGTTCATTTTAATATCCTTTATTGACAGTTCACACCGAGCTGCAATCATATGTGCGGATATAATTACCCTAACCGATCGAAATGTGTCACCATGGCACTAACGTGTTTCGGAAATCGCCGTCAGCCGTTCGGCTGTAAAATAATACAAAACTAAATGACCATATCGATGAGGGAATATTACAAATTGTGAATGCAAATAATGCACTTTTCTATTGAAACGATGTAATCTGCTCCGCAATATGCATTCAGCATTGTTAGATATTTGTAATTTATTTAATGTAACGACGCCTAGGATTGTAGCAGCCAGTCGCCATCGAAAAAAATATGTGCCTGTGGCCCCTCGGCTTCCTCGTGCGCAAAGCCGTTGCAGACCAACAATGGGAATTGTGGTTGTTTCTTTTTTTTGCTTTGCCACTATAAACAGTTTAACTAACATACAGAGAACATTGCGTATGCTTGTGTTCATCTATCACTTTTCCCGCATGGTTATTTTTCGCCCTCTTTTTCCTGTAGCCACGACGGCAGTAATTCATTCTTTTAAAGATTCCAAACCCGCGTTATTCTCGAGTGTTGGTGCTGGTATTTCATTTGGAAAGGTTAAGATCCGAATTTCTTCAAAGCATTTTAGTACATGTGTAGTTTGTTCACTTGAGTTCATGAAGACGGAGTAAGTGTAAATTAAATTTGCACAGTAACATAATGCATACTGCAGTAACTGATACCCGCAGGATTCTTACATATTTCACAGTGTTTAGCCACAGCGACTCAGTGTGAAGATTCGAAGGTCTTAAAGGGTTCAGATATTATGTCATATTTTGTCAATAAATGCGTACAATATACTTCTAAAATTACATAAAGATGGGCAATTTATTTCATTGCAAAAAGTGCGTTCTTTTATTAAACCCAGCAGTTGCTAGTAGAACCGCACACTTAGAATGTCTGTAGAGACAGCGTAAGACTAATATTAAATACTAAAATATTGGGCTTAAAAAGCACGATAT
This sequence comes from Rhipicephalus appendiculatus, assembly GCA_030522465.1. Classification (NCBI taxonomy): domain Eukaryota; kingdom Metazoa; phylum Arthropoda; class Arachnida; order Ixodida; family Ixodidae; genus Rhipicephalus; species Rhipicephalus appendiculatus. The sequence continues at coordinate 28,359 of JALIZH010008888.1, read as the reverse complement.
TATTATGATGGATGCCTGTGCAGGGAATTTCGGATTAATTTTCGCCACCACAAGATAGTATCGGCTGTTGCGAAAAAAAAAGCAAGATATACCACGGCAAGCCTGACACCATTACATTGTTTTACGTTGAAGCCCTTGGTTGAAGGGAAGATATTAATGCACAAAATATTCACAATTACAATTTGGCAGCGATACGTATTTCAAGAAGGAAGAAGGAAAGAAAATGAATGATACAAGAATCCAACTTTCTAGGTTTTGCGTCATTTTGTTTTCTCGAGAAGACATTTACAAAACAGCCATGAACACAGCATGACAATTAAATAAAGGAAAAAAATGTTGATGAGCCAACCGAAGAATTGATCGAAGGGGAAGGGAATAGACTCATCACTTAAATAACGGCAATTACGGATCTTTCATGCCGTAGATCCGTAATTGCGTCGAGAGAACTCACCAGTCGACATTCCTTCCCGATTGGTCCTTGCACCTTATCGAGCCGGGCGTTGTCGCTTCCAGCTGACGCCCGCTCAACGCGAAAAACACAAACACAGACGTCCGTTCCCGCCACATCGCGAATGAGCCTGGCTAAGGTTCAAGTGACAGTAGTTATTCTGCTTAACACAAGTCTAAGATTACAGGCACAAAGTTCTCCCGTAAGACACATCTATTGAGTGTTTGAATGGAAGGGCGCGTGCTTGGCGAATGAGTTGAAGCAAAAATGAGCGACGACGGTCCTCCGTGTGTGCCGAGGACGCAAAGAAAAAGTGCCCCTAGGCCGCGAGTGTCACGGTCGACCACGACGCAACAACAAAACGCCTCTCGCGCGAAAGTCCGTCGTTGTTGCGTAAATCTTCAGTCAGCGGAACGCCGAGAAGCGATTCACAAAGGGTCACTTCCAAAGATGATTGGGCGTGAGAGGAAGCTTTGATCTGACACTGCCCAATTAACTTCTCACACTAGCCTTCAGCGCCAGGCTGGGCGTCCTCTCGGCCGAGATACCATGTCCACTTTGAAAGTACAACGTGCCTGACAGGAAACGAAATATGTTCGTTATGGACTGCGAGTAGAAAGATACAGTCGCGCTCAATATGAGTTCCAACACGCTGGCTTTGGTTAAAGTGACCCCAAGCCTGAACAATGAAACCGACAAACGTTAAATTGGTTCAGAAAGTATAGCGCTAACTGAGATAGTTTAATTCACCAATATTTTTTCTATGTAGGTGCCGATCTGCAGTGTTGGCGCCATTTTGAGCCCAGACAGCGCGTTGCAACTCATATTGAGCGCGACTGTGCATTTGGGACCAGCTCACTGCAAGGCGTGTTGATTTTTCTCCCGCTGTGAACGCGTATGTACAAACGACAGTAACTTCAGCGCTCGATTTTTTCCGGAAAAGAAAACCTTGAAGCGGAAAACTCGCTCTCTCTTTCGGTCTCCTAGAGCGTGGCTTTGGTTAGTTACCGACCTTGTCGAGAACCTCAAGTTCCTGGCGCGCGATGGCATGTGTCGTTGAACAAAAAAGAGTGGCACTCGCGTAGCGTACTCTGGCAACGCAGCGTTACTAAAGCCGCGAGCATTTCTGTCTAAGTTGTCGTTCTTTTAATATCACCGTCAACCTGTACTCTCACTCTAGCTGAATCAACATCGCAGTGATTACATCCTATGAGATGTGTCGTTTATAACAGCACCTGAAGGCAGTAGAGCTACGAGTGTATAAAGTGTTAATTAATTACTAATAAAATTTATATAAACACCGCTTATGGTTTCGAATTCGTCTATAAAGGTTTAGCATTTCCGTGGTACGTCATCAACGACAGTAAACTTTCGCCACGCTCTCTGATGCCATAAGATTAATTCCCATCGCAGCTGAAGAACTGGATTGACAGGAAGTTGTCCGTGCCCCTATTTGTTTGCCGCTTGTTTACTTAATTGTTCACGCATACCTATTTTATTACTACATTTGTCGGAGTAGACCTCAGACAGTAGTTGGTTTTAAGCAGTTTTTTCTATTTTTTGTCGATTAACATCGCGAAATCTACCTGAACGACCTATAACAGGGGTCTCAAACACGCGGCCCGCGGGCCGCATGCGGCCCGCGAGGCTCTCGGTTGCGGCCCGCGGCCCTCGCATGACTCTCTTCGCCCCAATTTTTTTTTCTTATCAAGTATGTTCGTGACCTACAGACCTCGCTGGTCTAAGGCATTGTCTCCGTGAGGCATCCCATGCGTTCACCTTGCTTTGAAACATATCCGTGAAACAAAAATTATATGTCATAATCGGCATCCAGAGTTGAGTAATTTTGGAGATCGGTATCTACATGTTGGAATCCTGGCACCAAATATCCTTCAAAAATGACCTGTACATAAGATATGGGAAAGTTTGCTTTCAAATGGCAGTGTTTGCAGGCAAATTGTACAAATGCACCCCCCCCCCCCCCCGCGCTCCTACCTTCTGCATTGCCCCGGCCCTTGCGGGACTGAATTGTGTGACTGCGGCCCGCTGACTGAAGTGAGTTTGAGACCCCTGACCTATAAGAACACCGTGGCGTGTTGATGTCCTTACTGACTGTGCACGCGTGTCCTTCGAGCAAAATGGTGCTCAACGTAAATAATGGATATAACGGCACACACACAAAAAAAAAAAACAAGCTTGAGAAATACCTGACCGCTAAGGGCATTGGGGGCACTGTCAACGCTCAACCATGGAAAAGCCCATGTTAATGCCGACTAATGCAGACTGCTGCTTTTATTGGTTCGTCTGGGTGCTGTGCGATATTTTCCAACGTGAACATGGTCGATGCGACTACACCATCCTGAAACCACCGATGACCGGCGCTAGCATGGGAGAGTGCTGCCATCTCTAAGAGAGCAATCCAACAGTCATGCAGCAGAATCGGTTTTTGCTCGCAAGGTGGAAGCACTTCAGTTTCTGGTGACGTCGGTTTCCGTCATTGATTCCCGTTCATTACGTGCCGATGGAGTCTTTACATAAATAGCCAGGGGCGTAGCCAGAAGTTTTTTGTCTGGCGGAAGGGGGGGGGGGGGGGATTCAACCACCTTTTGTATATGTTAGTATAGTGCGTGTTTCTATAGTAACATCTCGATGGAACGCGGGAGTGCTTTCAGCACTTATGCCCGGGCCAGTGTTGCCAACTGTAGGGTAATTACTCTACTTGTAGGAAACTTACGGAATTTTTCGGCCAGCGTGGGGTAGTAGGGTGGTAATAGGATTTTCTTTTAGTAATTTCCACGTCCTTCTCGTCATCGATCAGCCAAATATTAAGACAATCCGCCCGAAATATCCGAGGACTGCATTCCTTAAGATAACCGAAAACTAAGTATTTCCTTGAATAACATTGGAACTGTCTTAATTCACATGTCACCAGCATAGGCCAGAGACGGAAGATAAATACGTAACACATCCGTGACATCCCTGTACTAGCATTGCTGTGTTTTCTCATGGGTGTTTTTTTTTTCCCTCCGTCGTGTCCCATTTGTTCGTTGCGTGTAGGGGCTTTTAAATTTTGTGACACCGGTTGGTTACAGAAGGCCAAAAGAAGGTTACAGAAGGTTACAGCGTCCCCCCCTTAGATGCCTCATCAAACACGAAATGTGTCCGTTGGCGTCAACACGAGTGATGCAAAAAAACATCATGATATAACGACGCCACGTCATGATGTCCTTTTGACGTCACAGATAGACATAATTTGTGACGTCATCATGAAGTCAGGGTGACGTCACTGTGACATCGCAATGTGGCGCCAAATAATGACGTCATCACACGGCATCGCCACTTGGTTCATAGGCCGATCCCGGAGGTAAGCGAGGTGCAGTAACCTTGCAATGACTCCGACATCGGAGGCAGTGCAAAACTACGCTAGGTGCAGAAATCTTTCGAGGGCAGCGGGGATCAATACAATCCACTGAGAAGGAAAAAGTAAATGGCTTTCGCCTCCCAGTCGTCTTAGGCGAATGCCGAAGGGACCATGCGAGTTTTTTTTTTTTTTTTTTTTTTTTTTTTTTTTTTTTTTTTTTTTTTATGAGAGTGGATAGACGGATGAAAGAGCATCCTTTTTATTAGAGGGTGGTGACCTACGGTCCACAAAGCTCAACATTTTGTTCTAATAATAATAATAATAATAATATTATTATTATTATTATTATTATTATTATTATTATTATTATTATTATTATTATTATTATTATTATTATTATTATTATTTATATCTGTAGCTGAACGGCCACAACGGCCAAAGGCCATTTTTGTTACCAAACTGAGCCCGGACACCACTGCTGCGGACATCAAAACACATATTACTTCAATGGATCTGTCTCCCATCTCTTGCCGGCGCCTTAAAACTGAATTTCAATCATAGAGGCTGACGAGGAAACATTACAACGCTTGAATGACCCTTCGATGTGGCCTCTCGGATGCCTCTTCAAGCCCTTTCGTGGAGTGCTGCGCGATGACATGCTTCACCCATCTGAGCTAGTGCCTAATGTCGAAAGTGCCGTGTAACGTAGACATATTTTACCAGAATGTTCGTGGTCTGCGTGCCAAGACAAATGAGTTTTTCTCTAATGTTCTTTCGTCTTCTTTTCCCATTATTGCTATTTCTGAAACCTGGCTGGGCCCTGAAATTCCCTCATCTGACTTTTTTCCCCCCAACCTTTACTACCTTCCGCAGTGACCGAGATTTCAGTGCAACCCAACAGAAAGGTGGTGGCGTGTTGGTTGCCATTGACAATTCACTGAAATCCGTAAGACGGAAAGACCTGGAATCTTTCGAAGAATCGATCTGGTTAGAAATAAGCCTTGAGCGCCGGGAAAAATTGTTGATTGGATGTTTCTATTTACCGCCCAGCATTTCCCCTGCCTCGTTTCATGATGCCATGTCTTCCATTGAACGTGTGATATCTTCTCACAGCGGGCACAGAATTATTGTTCTTGGTGATTTCAATGCGCCCGGAATTGAGTGGGGCACGCTTTCCTTCTCTCATTATAATCATTTCATCGAGAAAAAGTGCAGCCTGCTCTTGGATTTTCTGGTGTTTAATTCCCTATTGCAACATAACTCAGTCGTCAATTGCAAAGGCAACGTCTTAGACCTCTGTCTCTCAAACGATCAACCCGTTGAAGTTTCACGCTCCGACATCTCTCTTGTTCGTCCCGACAAATTCCATCCACCACTCAACGTAACATTATCTGTATGCGCCGAAATAACAAGCTACAGCAGTCACATTAACCAATCTCCAAGATTTGCTTTCATGAGAGGTGACTACACGAACTTGTATCATTACTTGTCCACCGTTGATTGGTCACAGGTTACTGACAAACAAAATGTTGATGACCAAGTTGAGCAGTTTACGGAGCTTGTATTGAGCGGCATGCGTGATTTTATTCCGCAGTATACACCTAAACAACGTAAATACCCCCCACTGGTTTTCCCCTGAACTTATAAGTGCATTGAATCATAAAGATCGCGCGCACAAGAAGGCTAAATGTTCTCCATTCAGCGAGTGGAAGAAAGAGTTCAGCTTTTTTCGAACTCTCTCTAAACGTCTATATAAACGGGACCGCGGTTCATATATTGAATTATTAGAAAAAACGCTTCTGACAGGCCGGCTGAGTTTTGGAAGTATGTACGCAAACGGTCTAGTAAAAGTGAGGAGTCTTTCATACTACTGAACTCAAACGGTGTTGAAGTACACGCTATTGCTGACTGTTTTGCCACGCATTTCTCATCCGTTTATAAGGCCTCAGACTCTAGCACTGAGATCGGAAAACAGCCCATTGCAGTTAGCACATCTAGTGGTTTGTCGCTGGATGAAAATCTCATCTGTTCATGCATTGAGCGCTTGAAACCGTCCTTACCATGTGGCCCAGATTGGCATCCCCTCCGCCACTCTAAAGGCTTATGGTAGTATATTTTCCCCAGTACTTACTACAATATTTAATAAGTGTCTGAAAACTTCCACATTTCCCAGCAGGTGGAAAACTGCGCGTGTTTTTCCAGTATTTAAGTCGGGCACCAAAACTGATGTTTCTAATTATCCCCCGATTTCTCTACTGTGTGCCACATCAAAGATATTTGAGCTGGCTCTTCACAACATATTGTATTCTAGCGTGAAAAATTCATTGATTCCTAATCAACACGGGTTTCTCGCTGGCCGCTCAACCACCACAAATCTTGCCAGTTTCATGGCGCAGATCTCCCCACCTATTTCTCAGAGAGGACAGGTTGACGTAGTCTACTGTGACCTTAGCAAGGCTTTTGACGTAGTCAGCCACTCACTGATGCTAGTTAAACTTGCACACTTTGATGTTGACTCGTCTGTTGTGAATCTCCTGCATAGCTATCTGCTTAACAGATCATGTTATGTTGCCGTAAATGGCCAAACGTCTTCCTTGTACAAAGTGACTAGTGGGGTCCCTCAAGGGTCGGTATTAGGCCCACTCTTATTTTTAATTTACGTTAATGATGTTTCTTTTGCAATTCGTTATTGTTCTTTTCTCTTGTACGCCGATGACATCAAGATATTTAAGGAAATTCATTCAGTTAATGATTGTCGCCTGCTGCAGACAGATTTGAGTTCTTTCTCCGAATGGTGTAACAATAATAACCTTTCCCTGAATACCTCTAAGACCAAATTCATGAGTATATCGCGCAAAACATCTATCGTGTCTTTTGCCATACTCTGTCAATACCGTTTCGTTATGTAAGGTTTATGAGATCAGTGATCTTGGTGTTGTTTTTGATTAGCACGTTAAATTTTTTCTGCCCACACTCAACGTGCTGGCCATGCGGGGTCTTCGTTCTCTCGGCTGTGTTTGCAGAATCTCTCGAGAATTCAGTTCTCCTACAGCCTTCCACAAATTGTATACCGCAATATGTCTTCCTCAACTTGAGTATGCATCTGTGATCTGGAATGGCGTTGCTAAATCCAGCAGTAACGCCATTGAGCGAGTCCAGAAAAAATTCCTAAGCATTTACAACCATCGTTTTGCTGGAAATGACTCTGGCTCTTGTCCTAACACTGCTGGGATTATTATCATTACCATCACTTTACTGCCGACGAAATCGCGCTGACCTGTTATTTCTTTACAAGCTAGTTCACGGTATGATATCCTGCTCTTTACTTCTCAGTTGTATTAATTTTCGAATACCGCGTAAGTTTTTTCGGCAACTAAGAAGCCTTTCTTTCTGAGAAATCCGTACGGATTTCCTTGTGGCTTCGTGCTACAAACGGGTGGTTGTCAATTTTCCCTTTCATAACCCTTCCGCCACCTTGCGGGTTTCCGCAGAACTCATTTGCATTACTTGTGTCCATGTGCTTCGAGTTGTCGATGAATTCGCCCTCGCGCTGCCAATTGCTAGCTTCCTGGTTAGCTCAATTGGTAGAGCTACCGCCCCGGAAAGGCGTTGGTCCCGGGTTCGAACCCCGGACCAGGACGAATTTTTCGGCAACTAAGAAGCCTTTCTTTCTGAGAAATCCGTACGGATTTCCTTGTGGCTTCGTGCTACAAACGGGTGGTTGTCAATTTTCCCTTTCATAACCCTTCCGCCACCTTGCGGGTTTCCCAGAACTTATTTGCATTACTTGTGTCCATGTGCTTCGAGTTGTCGATGAATTCGCCCTCGCGCTGTCAATTGCTAGCTTCCTGGTTAGTTCAATTGGTAGAGCGACCGCCCCAGAAAGGCGTTGGTCCCGGGTTCGAACCCCGGACCAGGACGAATTTTTCGGCAACTAAGAAGCCTTTCTTTCTGAGAAATTCGTACGGATTTCCTTGTGGCTTCGTGCTACAAACGGGTGGTTGTCAATTTTCCCTTTCATAACCGCGTAAGTTAACCAGAGAGAATCGACCGTTTCATGTACCTGCCAGCTTCTTCCAACACTCTACCGTTCACAGAATACAAAGTCTCTATAATGTTAACTTTCTTGATCTTAATGTTTTTCACTTTCCACAGTCATTGTTTTTATTCCGATCTATGCACTGTCTTAATATAGTTTTGCACAATGTATAAATTCTTCCCTTTTCCGTCTTTCAGGGAAGCCTTCCGCATAGTTGTGTATATACCACATTACCTTTCACTCCAATTCCTTCATTCTCATTGAAAACTTTTTCAGCGCGACAGCGCTTGTGTTGTGTAGTGTCCTCTCCTTTGTGCTCCGTCCCTGTTCGCGCTGAAAAGTTTTCAATATGAATCAGTTCCAACTCGCCCACCTATCTACTTTCCTTCATTCTCGTGTTGTCTTTTTATTCTTCCCCCCATTGCGTTGATTTCTTTTTGTCTATGCGTTTTCGCTCTTTTTATTTGCTGCCTCTTTCTGAAGACTGTCTCCATTGTATTGTTTATTTATTTTTTTTTTTGTTTTAATTCTGCGTGCGCCTGCACAAAGACCTTATGGTTGTTCCTGGGCACGTTAAATAAAGGAATGATTGAAAGGAATGATTATGACATGACGACCCGAACTTGTCCACCTAAATTAAGGATTAAGGTTCCCTTTCCATAAAAAAAATTCTCATAAATTCACAACCCAACTTTCTGCACCTTACTGCAGATTAACCTTAGTTTTCCAGCTTTTTCTCTTTTTTTTTAAGCTTTCAGCCTACTATTCCGCCACCAGTCCTCCAGTCGTGTTTTGCTTATTTTTATCGCCGACCTCCTTACCTTTGCAATGTTGTCCCTAAAACCCAAAGCTTCATGCAGGCTAGTGCCCTAACATACACTCTAGTGTTTACCTCCAAATTAAATTAAATCATTCTACTTAATTTCCTTATACTCTCCCTATGGATGCCCATTTCTCTTCACTACTTAATCTCGATTTATAACTATGCGCTCTAAGGAAACCCGACCTCGCTTCAAACAGCAAAGCGTTTCCAGTGCGTATTCTTGCTTACTTCGTCTTTACGCTTTCGGTACTTACCCAGAGTGCGTTTTCTTTGTATCACTGCTATTCAATAAATCCTTCACGTCTCTATGACGTTTCGCTTAACTCCCCTTCATACAAATACCGGAACGCCTCCTCTCCCCACCTGCTGTCTTTGATGTTCCTTAGACTATCTTCGTAACTAATTTTGAAACCGCTTAAGTCGCCACCGCCTTCAGCGCCACGACACGTGTGCATGTCGTACAGTGAAATGTGGTCTGTAATTTGTTATTGTTACGCTGCGCTATTTCTAGTCGCAAGGTAAAATGTAGGGTAACAAAAAAGGTTGTGTAGGGTAAAGTAGGGTAATTTCGACCGTGACGTAGGGTACTTTCCGAAAATTGGTTGGCAACACTGGCACGCTCATATGTATTCATCGTTTGTTTTATGTACGTGAGACATGCGGTGGTCGCGCTTATCGGCATTTTTTCCATGTGACTACTTTTTGTCCGCTTATGTGTTATTTGTTTTTCTTTTCTTTCCTCTTTTCTTTCCTCTTTCTTTCTTATTTTCCTTTCCTCCATGTTTCCCCTTCCCGAAGGAGCAGGCAGGTGTTGTGCCCTTCTAGGTGGCAGTTGTCAGCCTGTTCCCTCCCTCTTAATTTCCTTTGCCTTCGTGTTGTTTTTTGTGTATGCAAACCAAATAATAATAATAATAATAATAATAATAATAATAATAATAATAATAATAATAATAATAATAATAATAATAATAATAATAATAATAACAATAATAATAATAATAATAATAATAATAACATAAGAAAAAATTGAAAAAAATCCGGGGGGGAAGGGTGGGGGGTTGAGGATCGTCATTCATATTTTAATTAGCGCGACGTTGACCCCAAATAACGTGTCCAATATGAATGTTTACTACTGTTCCATCGCTGGCTACAGCAACTACCGTATGTCAAGCGTACATAGAAAAGGCGTTCAATATGGTCCCGAGTAAAAGTATTGGACGCACTCCCGCGTTCTATCCCGATGTTACCAAGTGCCACGAGTCCTAAGAATGGCTGTTATCACTGGCGTTGGTCGAGGGGGGGGGGGGGGGAGGAGTGGGATAGATAGATAGACAGACAGACAGACAGACAGACAGACAGACAGACAGACAGACAGACAGACAGACAGACAGACAGACAGACAGATAGATAGATAGATAGATAGATAGATAGATAGATAGATAGATAGATAGATAGATAGATAGATAGATAGATAGATAGATAGATAGATAGATAGATAGATAGATAGATAGATAGGCATATACATTACTAAGTGTATGATCAAAATAAATGACAGGTAATGCATGTCATGTACGTAATGACATACATGAGGAAGTCTTCTTTGTGCTATCACGAACGCTTAATTTACTTGATATACAGTATACCAAAACTAGCAGGACACTTATTGAGGACATACTCAAAGTACACGGTGTATTCAAAGTACGCGGTCAGACTACCGCGGATACGCGGTGGTGTGAACCAAACACCAGGTCGTACCAAACACCAAGCCAAACACCAAACCAAACACCAAGTCAAACACCAAGTCGTAATGAATTCAACAGTGTTTTCTCGCCTGTACGCAGCCAAAGTGGGAAGCCGGGTTCTCAAACCATGGAGTGTCATGTTTAGGGACTCAGCGCTGCTGGTGATAGTCGTAGTCATCTTTCAAAGTTACGTGGTGAATGCTTACTTAAGCAGCGACAGACCGTCGTAATAGCGGAAAACGTTATTCGTCATCTCTCTGTGAAAGGGTACACTATTCTCGCCACCACGTCAGCGATCAGTTCCAGCTGTTAGGACAGTTGTGTGCACTTTGGAGCCAGTTGTGCAGGGACCAGCGGAAGTGGGGCTTCTGACTGCGACTACTGCACGTGTGTCAGGACTGTACATCTACGATAGACAAGTAGCAGAATTTCATCCCGTGAGTATATCGCACTGCACAAGACTCGTTTTGGGCTCACAACGAAATCTCGCTTAGCTAGCCTAAATATTATCTTATTCTCCTACTGCACGCACAGAGTATTGTGGAGTATTCATGTACGAAAAAGGCAGTAATAGATGTTCAACTACAGCAGGCATTCTTGTCCTGCTCAGTGGGAAGAAATATGCTGAATAGTAATCTTCGCGTCTGTGTTCATCCTACCCCTGCCAGAACGCGTGTTGCAAAGACGCTTTGTGTTCCAACGATAAGTCGGCAAACTCACTCATGGGTTGACTCACTCAGACTCTCACAGATTCAGATCGAGCCGTGAGTCATAGTCTGAGTGAGTCCGCGTGAGTAATATTTTGGGAAGTTTGAGCCCGAGTGAGTCCGTTTGAGAAAAAATTTTGTGACTCTGAGTCCGAGTGAGTCCGGTTCAGGAACACTTTGGCGAGTCTGAGTACGAATGCGCCCTAAGTGCGAAATATATTTCTTAAGTGAGTCCGAGTGAGCTCAACATTTTCTGCCAACCTGTGGTTCCAACTTCCATTTCAGAACAGTGATCCATTGTGCCAATCCACGGAAGAGCTTGAAGTCATGCAATGCATCACACTGCATACTTATTAACTGCAAGTTAGTGAATTAAAGAAGATGGTTAGGTGGGGGGGGAAGGTGACATGACAATATCTTTCATTCGATTTTGTGGCACTGAGACCTCGTCGCGATACATCCGTGGAGAGCAGCTAGGATAACAAGGGAAGCGCGAGAAAGAATATAATTTGAATTGAATCATCCGAACCACTACACTAACACTATGAATGAAAGAAGGGGAATTTTTCCCCGAGATATATTAGGAACCCCTAAAGGATTTCACGGGCAGCGATTAATGCTGCGATAAGTATAATTCCAAGCAATGTATGCTGACAAAAGCTAAAGAGAAACTGGCGCAAGCGCGGAGACCCTTCGAGGTAGCATTTGCTAGCATTGCTTTATTATAGTTTATGCGCACTCACAAACTCATGGACTACCGCATTTCCCCGCCTTCTAGCCATATACAGCCTCGCTACAAGTATACACGCCGCTTTCATGCAGCACCTCAGAGCACTGTAGCTGTTGCTAGGGGACCTGCATTCGCACACATGTGCGCCTTGTTTAGGCGAGCTGACGTAAACCACCTGGCTATCACGGATAAATAATAGAGAAGAGAAGAAGGGAAGAGAGGGAAAGCAATACTCTTGCACGCATAGCAGCCTGTACGGCGCATGCCCAGACAAAGGGAGAAGAACACGACAACACAAGCGCTTACTTTCAACTAAAGTTTAATCAAGGAAAACGGAGGAAAATAACACAGAGAGTCCCACGCATGCGTCACTGCGCAGAAAAACATAACTGAACTCTATGTCACACATCATCGCAAAGCCTAACAACATGGCGAGGTGATATAAAATATATCTGTTAAACCTTGTAAGACGCTAATCGGTGTGGCCAAGAAAAGATAGTTCATTATCTGTTAGTGCCAATGACGTTTGGCTCACGCATCTATGTCCTTCTTTTTTGATTTCGAGGGCCTCACTGATCTCCCTTGTAATCTTGTCCATGTGACGGAATAAAACGGTGGTGCCTGTGAAATCCGCGGAGCACCCGCAGTCCCTGCAATGCATGCCAAGGTGGGTTGAAAATGCAAGGTCTTTAACTGCGTTCCTATGTTCATTAAGGCGCAGATTCAGACATCTGCCCGTCTGGCCAACGTAAACGCGGCCACATTTTCTTCCGTTTTCCTTGATTAAACTTTAGTTGAAAGTTAGCACTTGTGTTGTCGTGTTCTTCTCCCTTTGTCCCCGTAGTCAGTGCGCGCTATCCTGTGAAAGCGTATCTCCAGGTATAGATATTTTTTTCTTGTTTCCTTGCTATATAGCAATAAAATGGTACAAATAGGTACAACTTGTTTATTTGCAAACTGCGCCGATCCGACTGAAGCCGATGCACCGCTGCATAGCGCCAGCTGAGCTCTCGTGGACACAAGGAAAATACTGGGCAATATTTCAAAATGTCCTGAGGTTTTCCGCGCCAAACTCACTATATGATCATGAAGACGGCCTTAGCGGGGCACTGCAGCATAATTTCGACATGGGTCTTCGTTGTTAGTACTGCAGAGATTGAAACACGACAATTTAGGGTTAAGCAATACACTTACTTTCGTTTCCACTGTCATGTCGGTGTAATTTCCACTATAACCCTTACATCAGAGCGAACATTACATTTAGCGACCGGATTCCTAGCGACATCACATGGTTATGTCAAACAATCGCCCGTACCAGCCGCGGTACTTATGTCGCGTTTCAGTCCGTGAGCACTGTACATCGAAATCCAAACACACTAGGGTATTTTTGCACTACACCTCCATCGAAACGAGGCCGCAGATGCACAGGGTATCGAACCCGCTTCCTGCATGGTGCTCAACAGCGCAACAGTCTATAAGGAAATGAGGTCTGTCCACGAACAGCGGTACGATACGGCGAAACTAAGAAGCGTTAGTTGCCATGACGGAAGAATAAACAAAGCTATAGCAAGCTCTCACGTTTCTTCCGCCAGAATATGGCTCTGCGCTGCTAAAACTAAGTTTGACAAGTTCGGTTACACGCTGACAAATTTGGCACCTCACCATGCGCTGACTTTATGCTCGCTTTGATTGCGCTATGATAATAAATGTATTAGGAAATAGGAACAGCGTGAAAAACGATGCGACATCAGCGCTCGTGCTGTTTTTCCTACGTTCCTCCCGCCTGTGTCCGACGTTTTTTTTTTTTTTTTTTGCGTTGTTCCATTTCATCGTGCAAGAATACCAAGTTCGCCCAACTTTACATCCTTCTATGGTATTAACTCGTGACCATTCTGCTAATTGTTAGCCGTAAGAAGCTGCAGTGCTTGAAATTATTGGTGATCAGATTGACTCGCTTAGTGCTGAGCCTAGTGAACGCACAGCGGTGGTCGACAGCTCCCAAGAAGCTCTTCTCAGCCGAGATCTGGCAGCAGTGGTCTGGGAACTTCTGTTACCCATATACTATGAGCTTCCCAGAAGCGCAGTAAACGCTGGTCAGTAATTGGGCACTGCATTCGCAGCAGAACATCAGCGGCCATCGAAATCGCGTATTAAGCGGATAAATTCTTTGTCGTCCGAAAAGCTGGAAGTGTAAAATACCAGGATAATAGCAACACACTGAGGGTGCCGGTAATCAACACGTGAAGGCTGTCAGTCACGTGTACACCAAGTAGAACCATTTCTTGTGTGTACTCGCACCGCTTTAGTGGTCTACACAAATTTGCTTCAAAATTTCATCCAGGATTTCATCGATGAGCAGTGAATCCCGGTGTATCATCTTTGGGCTTTCGAGAAGGCCTGTAAAAAGGTGAAGGCATGATATATATATATATATATATATATATATATATATATATATATATATATACATATATATATTGCAGACCGTATATGGATGTAGTTTGTCGCGTTATTCGCATGCATGTTTTTTGTGTGTGTGTTTGTGTGTCTGTGTGCGTGTGAGGCAGGAAAATGGCTTTGAAAAATGGTATCGATGAACCACCGCAACTCCGCCATTCTGCTTTTATCACGTTGAAATCACTTCCATGTTTTAGCACAACGCACATTTACAGTGAGATCGCTAATCCTAGCTTATAGCGTTATCTTTGGTGTTAACATGACATGTTAGCATCGCGACTTTCCACACTTTCAGATAACTTGGGGCCCAAAATATCTCTGGGTTGCACAGGATGATAAAGCTTGCAAAGAATACAAGCGACCGAAATTTATTAATCGTTGAGGTTTTGCATCCCCAAACCATGATATGATTATGAAAGGCGCCGTAGGGGAGTGCTCCAGGAAATGGCGACCGGTCCTTTAACGCGCTCCTAAATCTGAGCACATGGACCTCTATCATATTGCCTCCATGAAAATGCGGTTGCCGTGGCCTGGATTCGATTCCGCTACCTTCGGTGTTTCAAGTTATGGCTTTCGGCAGTCGTAGCAATGTAACGTTCGTTACATATTGCCGCAGAAACTGCCAGCGCTCGAGTGCTACGCACACAATATACTCTGTGCATTTGCAGGCGTCGCGAACCAGCGAAAGCTGGAAGAGCGGCCCTTTCTAGAAGACCCCGTTCTGAACTATCTTGGGACCACTAACACAAGCACACATGCAAGGTACCCACTACGCGGTTAGCACCATAACCACTCGACTACTGCAGCGGGTGCCACCGACAAATAAAACCGCTACAGCCGTCCGCTTTAATCAAATTACACGCCTTATTTATGTGGACGCTTAAAAAGATCCCAGCTGGTAGAAATTAATCCAGAGTCCTCTGCTACGGCCTTCCATACAACCCCACCATGGTTTTGGCACGACAGACCCCCAAAGTTATTATTAATTCTCACCTTCACGCAAACATCTCCTCACTTCCTCGGCCTCGTACCGCAAGCCACCTGTGTTGGGGCGGTTGTGAGGCACTGAAATTGGTAGAAGTTGGATCTCGAATTTTCCCGCTAGGTGACTCGACGCAGGTTGGCGCCAGGAATGGTGGATGGAGCTTCACGGTTGGAAAAAGAAATTGAGAAACATAAGAATAATATAACCCCTTTTCTACAAGCTAATCATGCAGGCAGTTACGGGAAACTCAAATAGGCAGTTGAGCGCGCAAAAAAGAAAAAAAAAACTTTTTTCTAGATCCTGTTACTATTGCGCCTTTTCTAAACAGATTTACTATCGAATACACATAACAGATGACCTAATTTCCATTTAGTGGTTATAAGGAAATGCATATATTTCAATTGAAGTCTAGAAGTTAAGAGGACATCGCTGAGAGGCGGAACTATGGAAGGAAAGAAGGAAACAGTAAGGCAGAAAGCAGGAAGGTTGTCGGGAAACATGTCCGGTTGGCGTAACTATAGAGCTTTGGTTGTCTAACCATCATAAAAAATACCATTGAAATATTTTCTTCACTTAGTTATTATGAAGTGAGCACCAGGCTGACCAACAGAGGAACACAAAAGGAAATATAGAGCTAGACTAAGGCTTGACAATTTTCATAACAATTTCAGACAATGCAAACAACGTATACTGTTTATAACTATGGTGTTCCGAAAAATGATTTCGATATCACTGTTTTACGCAATAGCTAGAAACTATGTTCGATTAGTTCACCAACGATTATGCTATTGGATCCGTAAGGCGGCAATTCAAGCGCAACGTTTGAGGTGTTGATTTTTCAGTGTATATAAGGCAAAGAATTGAAGAGCCACGCATGTATGTTTAGGCGACGGCGATGACTACATTGTCGCTTCAGCGGGGTGAACGGCTGCGTCCTCTTGGCAATGCTTATAGGTGCCGTAAAAGGGTAGGAACCTCAGGTCGTTGGCACTGGCTTCATAACAGGAAACAGCGCGGGAAAACGGGACATGAAAGAGTGACAGGACTTGGCGCCAAGTCCTGTCTCCCTTTGTCTTGTGCGCCCACGCTGTTTCCTCTCATAGGCTACCGTGGTGGATAAGTGGTCAAGGTGCTCGGCTGCTGACCCTGAAGGTTGTGGGTTCGATCCCGGCCGCGGCGGTCGCATTTCGATGGAGCCGAAATGGCAGAGTCCCGTGTACTGTGCGATGCCAGCACACGTTAAAGAACACCGGGTGGTCAAAATTTCCGGAGCGCTCCACTACGGCCGTCCCTCATAATCATAACGCGGTTTTGGGACGTTAAACCCCAGATATTATTATTACTTCCTTTCATAGGTACCACTTCGACGAAGCAAAACTAACGGATTCTCTCAAGGCGTCACGGACTCTTCGCCTGTCGCGAGATGTTGCTGGCCATTTTGGTTTTTGATTTCTTCAACAGCGAAGCTATTTAAAGGCCAACTGCAACGAAATTTTCCACACCTCAAAACGCCGAATTTATGGGAAGTCTAGCTGGAGATAATGCTACTTGCCAGATTTCACCTTCGAAATGCGAAGTGGTTACCTAAGAAAAAAAAACTCGCGAACAACGCAATTTTTGGTACCGATACTGGAAAAAAACGACGCCATTACAGCTGACCGGAAGTGACGTTGACCTGCAGCCCAACAGACCGACCGATGAAGACGAATCGTCTGCTCTGCGGTCTAACGTATTCGCTTCGCGGCCACGCCCCAGAGTTTTCCGTTAAGAAAACACGGATATATACCCATAAAGCGTTTCTCTGAGCAACAGCTGCCCGCTTCGCCCGTATCGTTTCGTCCTGCTGTCTTGGAGAACTCACTGGTTCACAATAAATGCTGATGCTGGTTTACACATCGGGTATTCTCGTTTCGGTGCTAGGCTACGGACGGTAAGACAGCGTTGTTTTCGATAATGATGCTCGCTTTGGCGCACTCCTATGTCTACCGAAAGCGTCCCTGAATTTCTGTAAACACTTGTTCGACTGCGCACAAAACTTTTACATTAAACCTAACGTAGCACTATTTCCCGTCTTCCGTTACGTACGGGATCTCTTGCCTGCGTTAGTGCAAGAGATCTCGCAAACCCGCTGTTTGGTTTGCAGTGAGTGAATATTGAAGGACACTGCGTCAGGATTCCAGATACTTTTCAGTTTCAAGAGTATTTGGCCGAAGAGTCACCAGTCGTACATGAAGTCCTCATCTTTGAAGTGCGCCGCGTAATGTACCACGCTCTTCTATAGCTCCCATTCCTTTCGCCCCACTGCGATAACCCGTAGCTTTACGTTTATCGGAAAAGCGGGAAAGCTGGTCCCGTTCGTAACATACGGGTTCCAGCAGCCTCCGACCCCGCATTTTGTCCTGCAAAAGAGTTGATTTTTCAGAATTACCCGCTCGTAGAGGGGCGTCACGCTGAAAAGGAAGGGATGTGGCTGCGGGGAGTTCTGCTCACGAGCGGCAATGAGCTGCGATTGACGTCATTTCCGTTTGCCCGGGCACGCCGCTAGGGCTCCGCATCGTCTGAGCACCTATTGCAAATGAAATAAGTGACTCAAAGCTTTTTCTAATTTGATTATCATTACCCTAGCCAGTATATACTACGTATTCCGAGCGAATCCTTTCCAAGTCAAATTTCGTCGCAGTTGGCTTTTAAAGCCAAGATACCCTGGGAATCGTCTTTCGCACTTTCTAGTCCAGCTGCGAGAGCGAAGCCTGACGAGAGGAGGCGCACGGGTAAATAAGTGGGTGAGAGAGAGAGAAGCCTAGTGTAGCGAGTTGAGTCTGGCAGAGGAAAGGTAGCGTTGTGGAGAGGGTGATGCTGGGTAGAGAGGATGAGAGCAAAGGGAAGCAATGAGGGCAAGGGATGCGGGGGGGTATGGATAGCAGGAGAGACAAGGAGCGTGATTGGCATTGCCGGTGAAAGGAGTCGACCAATAGTAGCGCGCGCTCGAGCATATTTGGTGCTGGTGAGAGTGGAGGAAGGACGCGCCGAGCGTTGGTGAAAGCGGGAAACGGCACGCTGATGCCACCAAGTCCGCTATTTAATCAGCCTTCATTCAATCAGTTGAAGCTGCGCATGTTTTTTTTTATTATTATTTTTTTTTTTGAGTCAGCTATTCAAGCTATTGAGCATAAAAGGGACAATTCACTTACGGTGATCTTGCCTTTGGTGCCAAATATCTCTGCTGCTCCAGGCAAATTGACGATCACTGACAATGAAAATGTCGCAAGGCGGCCCCCGCTGAATTCCATTGCAACGGCAACGGCCTGATCAATCCCTAGAAAACAGTCAATAAATAAATAAATAAATAAATAAATAAACAAATAAATAAATAAATAAATAAATAAATAAATAAATAAATGACGTAAAAAGGAAGGTATCAGTTGAACCAACAATTAATTTAACTTGCTACGAGAAGAGTGTTTGTTCAGGACGCAAAGCATGAGTAAGCTACAAGGGTAATGAATGTACAATCACGGGGGCCGTGGTACAATAAGCCAGAAAATGTAAGCAAAATGTGTGCAGAATTGACACCGAGCACGAGAAAACAAAAAGGATACATATAAAGGGAAAAGCATTGGAAGCATCTACATGACAAGTGTCCTGGATAAAAGAGGTGAGATTTCCTTATTAGGAAACGGTTGATTCACGACAAGCTCACGATCGAGAGGGCATCAAACACTGCAGAACGGTGCATACAGATACGCAAGTGACTGGTACACATTCGAGGGCCGCATTTCTGTACGCTCGACGGGGCCGGGTTTTGCGCCGTTGAAATCTATGAGTCATGAAAAGCTTCACTTGAAAAATAAACTGTCTCATTGCTGGCTACAGTCAAATACCTCGCCTTCCGATGTTAGGTGTCCGCAAGCGCTTATCTTGACCGGCCGCTCAGCTCCGAAAACCTGGAGGACGATGTTGGTACTGTAGCTCCCCAGCGTGAGCAAAACCGATCCGCCTAGCTTCTTCGCCAACATGCGGCCTTGCTTATTCATCGGGGAAAGCCATAGGTACAATGTAGGTAGCGAGCTTCTCCTATGGCGCCGTTCTGAAAGGAGCTCCTCCATGTGCTTGTAAGTAGGCATGAAGCGACTCCACAGCGCCTGCATTGTCACGTGCCATGAGAGTCGATACTGGAACGTCATCTCTGGTCACACACATTTCAGTTGTTCACTGAAATTACTGGAATACATAATAGGACCATAAATGTTCAATAATTCTTACAATGATGGGTAGCCTACGCACAACAGTCATCCTATACGTGTCGGAAAACAAAGCTGCAGGCCGTCCCTATATCGTCCTCGTCTCATCATCCGCAGCGCAACAAGAAATCATGAACCACCACCAACTAGCCCAATGCATCGCTCTGCTAACCGTACAGAAAAGCCATAGAAAAGCTTTTCTTTAAGCAAACTACGTCGACTCTGAGGCGAACGGGGAAAAGCTTTTTTAAGCAGTGGCATTTATGTAGCCAGGGAAGGGGGAAGGGGGAGGGGTTCAAATACCTGCTTTGAAAAATTTCACTTTTGCAAGTAGTAGTGACCCCGCACCCCACCCAAGGGCAGTTTAAACCCCCCTCCGACCCTCCCCCCTCCCCCCCCCCCCCCCAAAAAAAAAAAGGTTAATTCTGGCACTTTGCTTCGAAATGCTCGAAAGCATTCATCTGACATCCCGATACGAAGAGCCTCGGCCTTTGTTTAAACATACTCTGAGACCTTTAACTCTGACTGAGCGCAGAATAAACAAATTTACGGTCAACGACATAATATAACAGCCTAAACTAATGGTAAACATTAACGTATAAGAGAGATACACAAGACGTTCGAACCAGTAAAAAATATGGAATCAGTATTCACCCATAATAAACGGCAAAGTCATAGAAAACACGAAATGTTCTAAATTATTAACAATGACAAATCGTCCCGATTTTCAGGATACCCCGCATATCCCCACTACAATGGTAAATCGACTTTTGTCTTTACGCTCTCAAGACTCCTTGGTTTGGGAAAATAAGCTAGCGCAGCTATAAATGGCGTCACACTCTACGTGCAAACGAGTAACTCGTGAATACCGTCGCGCCTCAATGTAATCTGCTGATACGACTGCACACTATTCCCCGATCAAGATCCCTTGACGACGTTTCTTTCTCGCCCGTATCGCTTATGATTTCTGCACTAGATAGTCGCCATGTTTAGCTCCAGCAGCAACGTGATGAATGATAGGTGACTCCCCTTAAGAAATGCTAACCTCCATGAGGGACAGCTTCTTCTCCTTGGCCATCCGGCAGATGTCTTCGGTGTCCCGGCTGTTCATGGTGAGAGGCTTCTCGCAAAGAATGTGTTTGCCATTTTCCAGGGAGCATCTTCATCGTCGGGTAGTGGTCAGGGTGAAGGGAGCCGACGTAGGCCACCTCTGCGCACCAAACCGCAATTTTTCATGCGCCAGCTTTGGGCAACCGTACCCTAGATCGAAATCCATTGAAGCTCGTGGTTAAATCCAATATCCTATGGTGCCCCCCTTAAATATCGAAGTTTGATGTTATTAAGTCTTCTAACGGACTATAATATAAACACATTGTGCTACCGCAAAACGCGAATGTCGCGCCTTTCTTTCCTTCCTGTTCTGTTTAGTTTAACCTTCCAGTTATGCGTTACTGCAGTATGTTTAGGAAACCGACACTTCCCAAGAATTTATCCTGAAATTCGTGTTTATATGTATTCCGGGAAACCCATTGATACATCGCAGAAGTTTCGAACCAGTAGCGTCAATATTTCTATAACAAAATGAATAATTGCTGATATTGACCACTTCCAAATAATTAATTTTAACCATTAAAACTACTCCTAATATATTTTATGCATACATTCACTAGTTTTAGTTGGGCTGAGAGATTTCGGCGAGAAAAACAACGCTGATTACCAGCAGCGGTAGCGATCAAGATGTCGAGATTATCGTCAGGCCTGATAGTTCTCGTCTTTGAAAAAAATGTTTGCATGTTACTCTCCGTACTAAATTGTGTAATATTTCTTTTTGATAGTCAGGCGGTACAACACTGCGTTTATAATTCACAATTCCGATAACTACGACTTCATGCTTATGTATTTAGGCTTCAATCTTACGTGCTTAGACAGGAGCCCTGATAGATGTCAATATTTACGTGATAATGCGAAAAAAATTTGAAATTCTGCATCATCCTAGATATGTGTCAAGGGGATATGTGAAAACGACCCACTATGGCAGTTATGGCGCCGCGCTGCTGTGCACGAAGTCACAGGTTCGATCGCTGCTGTAGCAGGTGCGTTGCAATGAGGCAATGCAAAATTTCTGTTGTACCGTGATGCTGGTAAGCTCCGAAAAGTTTAGGTGATCGAAACTAACCCGCAAACCTGATATAAGCGTTCTTTATGATTCCGTGTGCACTATCGGAATACTACATCTGAAAATTTAATGTATATGCGTTCTAGCAACACTT
Organism: Rhipicephalus appendiculatus; assembly: GCA_030522465.1. Classification (NCBI taxonomy): domain Eukaryota; kingdom Metazoa; phylum Arthropoda; class Arachnida; order Ixodida; family Ixodidae; genus Rhipicephalus; species Rhipicephalus appendiculatus. The sequence goes on along the minus strand of JALIZH010008888.1, from coordinate 6,556 downwards.
TCTTGTACACGTGATCTGCTAATTTACTCACCGTCCTATGTAACATAAGTCGTATGAGAGGGGAGTTTTATGTAGCACACCTTCCGCGCATGTCATGAATGATCGCCCGTGTCTGAGCCTCTTTCATTTTTGTTTTTTTTCTCTTTATCGATTCGACAAAAGAGCCCTCCGAGCTTACCAGTCGCTGAAAAGACGAGCGGAACGCCATACCGGCTCACAGCCTTCTTCAAATTATCGGCCAAGTTGTCAGAAATGAACCTCTTCTCGAGGACCCTTTATCACTGTTCTCATAGTCCCTTTCATTTCTTAACTTTACCGCTTTGGGGTCGCCGAAAAATCATTTGTGAATAGCGCTCTTACCCATCGCAATTTGCGGTGCTCTGTGTATTTTTAGCGCATAAAGCGCGTATCCATAAGGATATGAAACATGTGGATGGCGCCAGTGTGTTAAACACAAGGAATTTTTTTTCTTCCATTACGCAAGTCGTATAAATGTGTCACACCTAGTGAATACGCGTATTGCATATCGCTGCGATTTTTTACCTCAGAAATCTTCCCTTATATCCTTGTTTCACACTTTCGAAATGTAGCATGTGATGCACATAAGCATAGTTTATTGTTTCGGTTAAAGGGGCCATGACAACCCATTTTAGATCATCATTCGTGCTATCTGGATTAATCCTTCTGCGTTCACAAACAAGCTGGCAAAATTTTAGCACATTTGGTCGAACAGTTAACTTATAATTTAATATTTGTATAAACACATGAGCAGCCTGAGAATTGGGCAACAGTGACGCACTTGCGAGCCGTGATGTAGCAAGTTCCTTTCTGTGGTAGAATCTGCAGTCCGGCGAACGATCTTGTTCCCTGGTCGCGTGCAGTCGAGCAGTTTCAGATTTCTCCAGCTTGGCATCAGAATTGAACGATTTACAGCGCTTTAAAGTTTGGTACAAGACGACGGCTACACTCCATGCAGCGCATGACGTCACGCGCACCTATGGCAATATGGCGGTCACTGGCGGTGGGCGGGGTTTTGTAGCCGATGACTTCTAGGGCTTTAATTGTACTGAAATGTTCTTGCAAAGTACATTTTTTCATATAGGTATGGGTACAACTTATCTTCTACTTCTATTTTTCGCTGAAAAGCTCGAATTGTTCGGTGACCGTGTCATGGCCCCTTCAGTGTGGCAGATACGCCTATAATCAATTTATCCACTATTCTTTCGAATAGTGAACCCTTCTTAGCAGTGTCGTCATCTTTCATTTCTAGTGAACGCGTTTCACCATACACAGGTGAAGTCGCATCATGGAGCGTCCGTCCCAGTTGTCCGACAAGCCATCATCGGCGTTCCTCGATAAGGCGTTGCCAACGATCTACGAAAAGGTCAGGATCCATGACACAGAGTCCTCGGGCCAACTTCTCAAGACCTGGCAGGCGTCATTCTTCACCAGCCGGAAAGAAGAAGGCAAATGCAACGAACAGTACCTGGAAATCGGTTGCGGTCCAGGTAACTTCACGCGTCACCACCTGCTGCCGCACTGCCCCCCCGTCCATGAGAAGACTAGTAGCGGTGGACAACTCGTACCCCATGATCGATTACGCCATTCGAGAACATGGCCACCCGAAGATCGAATACCGAATGCTGGACATCGCAATAGACGACGAGGTGTCTCACTTCATCGAAACTGAAGGACAGTTCGACCGTGTCTATTCCTTCTTGACCTTTCACTGGATACATGAACAAAGGTGCCGCGCTGAGGAATGTCGAACGCCTGTTGGCCGCCGGTGGAGAGTGCCTGATCGTCTTTAATCCTCATCCTGGACCACTACAGCTTTCCAAAGCAATGATAAACTCGGAGCGATGGAAGCAATACAGTGACGTGAGTACATGCTTGTCCACGTGTTCAACGTTCTATACAGGGGGGAGGCAACTCTGCCCAAAGTGTACATTCTTAGCAAGCAGAGCTGAAAAGCAAGCAGATGTTGAGAGGTGAAAAAGCACAACTAAAAGACATATAATATATATAATTTAGGTGCTTCACTCTATCACCATCCTTAGAAGGCGCTACTGCGTTAATTCAACGAGGCATTCTAGGTATAAAAGGAGTGGAACTAGGCGACTGGGCATTCTAGCGCATACTAGGCATTGATGGAGGTTTTTGGGTGGTAAAAAACCGACAGGTCTCGCGCAATGTGGGAATCGATGTGAGGAGCAAATTATGCTGTACGTAGGATTTATTTGCACGTTAGAACCTGTAATTTATGTTCGCCATACAGTACGTCACGCAATACCAATTTTTGGTGTATAGCAAGCAAACCAGCCGCGATCGCACCATGAGCGTGACATGTAAATCATGCTGTGTGTATAATGCATGTCATGATTGTCATGTTACCACCTGTAGTTTATGTTTGTCATACAGTCACATCACCCAATACCAAATTTGGTGTAAATCAAGCCAACGACTCGGCACCGAGCGCACCATGAACGTGGCACGTAAATCATGCTGCACATGACATGTATGTCATGATTTTCATGTTGCCACCTACCATTCATGTTCGTCATAGAGGCACATCACGAATTATCAATTTTGGTGCATATCAAGCTAGCGAACCAGCCGGGAGCGCACCATGAGAATGGCATGTAAATCAATCTGTACATGTAATGTATATCATGATTGTCATGTTTCCACCAGTCATTTATATTCGTCTAGAGCCACGTCACCCAATATCAAATTTGGTACGTGTCAAGCTATAGAGAACCGGCCGCGAGCGCACCAGGGTCATGATATTATGTCATGCCAGACATGACATGCATGCCATGATTTTCATGTTACCACTTGTCATTTATGTTTGTCAAACTGAAATGTCTTGTTATACCGATTTTGGTATATAACTATTTAATTGAACGGTCACGTGTGCACCGAGGCCATGTCATGTAACTGATGCTGTACAAGACATGTGTTAAGATTTGCACGTTAGGACCTGTCAGTTATGTTTGTCATACACTTTTGTCGCTCTATACTAATTTTGGTGCATATCGAGTTAACAAAATGGCCGCCAGAGCACCAAGGCTACGTCATGTAAATCATGTCGTTCATGACAAGTATGTCACGATTTTCATGATATGACCTCTCCTTTATGTTCGTCCTGTAATTATGTGATGCCATACCAATTTTGGTATACATCCCATTAACGATACGACCAGGAGAGCACAAAGTCGTAGGCGGATAGATAGATAGATAGATAGATAGATAGATAGATAGATAGATAGATAGATAGATAGATAGATAGATAGATAGATAGATAGATAGATAGATAGATAGATAGATAGATAGATAGATAGATAGATAGATAGATAGATAGATAGATAGATAGATAGATACGCTCAAGGTCGTAGAAGTTCGCTAATAAATGCTTCGCATTTAAAACTTTTGTTGAGCCTCCTGCTGTTTGATGACCCGGGGCTCAGGTCTGCCACATCGGGACGTCTAGGCCTTGCATAGTCACCGCTTCGCGGACCTTGCTGGACGGCACGCGTGGTATGGTCGGTGAGCTTGAGCTGTGCAGAGCGTCGGTTAATCTCGCGGAGAGAAAATCAGGATTTATAACTTTCACCTATAAGAGCATGGGATCGAGTGTAGCAGCTCTATACCACAGATCTTTCAGATGCTGTAGTGATAGATTTCACGGTAGAATCTATGATACGCTAGCGCAGGGACGTGCAGCTCACCTCAGCTAGCGGGCCACATTCACGGAATTTAGACTTGCAAGGGCCGGGACAGTGAAGAAAAAGGTGAAAGTGTGTGGGGTGGGGGGTTTATGGAGTGGCAGTTCGAACCAAATGTCAGCTAATAAGTTGCCATTTGAAAGAAAGTCTTTCCCATATCTCATTTATATGGCTCGTTTTCCTGAAGAGCATTTGGCTTCAGAATTGAAAAAAAAAACATGTCGAAACCGATCTCTAGAATGACTTAAATCTGGACGCCTAATCAGAAAGATAGACGTCTTGTACCACAGCTACGGTACGCTACATCTACGGTACGCTACATCTACGGTACGCTTCTCTCTGAATTTCTACTCTCTGTACATGTAGGAATTTTTTTCGGCATTAGGCGCTGAGGCATGCCTCCGCCAGGGCTGCAGAAGATGATGCCATCACCAGGGGCCGCTATACATAACTGGCATTTCATTAACAATTAAGGCTACTTTTTCTAGAATATCCATGCTTGATGCCTGTGTTGCGATATTCAAACACTCATAACTTGTTTAACTATTAAGATACTTATTTCGGTATTCGAATGTATATAATAAGCAGGTGCTGAAGAATGTTGGGCCCGAGTTTCCCGACACTCACGACCCAGCCTGCCTGAGAAACTACCTCATCGACATCGTGAGATCAACCACCCTCGTGCCGCTGACATGTGAACTGGTGTGCGTCGAAGCCCCGAGTGCAAGCATGGAGGAAATTGCGCGTAAGGTGTTGGAGTTAGTTTCTCACAAACGTTACTCAGAGAGCTTGTGATGCGATTGTTCGTCTATCAAAAAGAATATGATTAGTATGTAGAGGTTTATAGTGTTCACGCCCGTAGTCTCAAACGATCAGGAAATATATCTTGCTAGAATGTATCTTTCGACATTGCCCAATGCATAAACACTTCTGAGCACAGCAAAGCAAATAGTCTGAGCTCTCGTACGCACGTAATGACTACTCATTTTCTAATAAAGCAGTACGAATTAAAATACCCGATTTTGCAGAGTCGCAAGAACAGTTCAAGACAATAAGCAACCAGATAGGTACATCTATGTTCTGCTCATAATTTCTATGCTGAAGTACTTTTTTCTAAACTATGTGGAATTATGTCATCTTGTAGAATTCTGTGTAGGCAGCTTGTTGAGCATCTCAGTGAAGCTGTAGTAGCGATCTGGGCCAACGATAGCACACAAGAAAGAGTCCAACAGTGTTCAGATTGTTGCCGCTAGCTGTGAGAATTAAGGCTGTGATTTAAGCATGTGCCTCATTTCCACCTGATGAGTTATAGCTAAGAGAACTCTAAAGCACATTGGCCGAGCACACCGTATATTTGCTTACCTGCATAATAACCTCGGTTGTTGTTGCTTTTTTCTAGCGTTTGCGCTGACACTAAAGTGATTGGCCTCACGGAAACTTTTCGTGCGTTTAGTGTAGTTGATTGTTACATCTGTATTTTTCGTACCTTATCTATGCAACATCAAGTTCCCTACGAAATATATTTTCCAAACACTTCAGATTACTTGTGTGCCTAAGAAAATTATCAGTAAAATATCTGAAAGATATCGATAACTCCTTGAGCTTTGAGTACCGAATATGGAAGCACTCTGATAGCGTAGTCAGGCACTAGAAGGCGCAATATTGGCTTTCTACAAAACCCGTACTCTTCATGAAGCAAGAGAAGCACGAGAAACATCACTATAGCTTTCTTTCTATGCGCATGCTACCGCTTAACCAACAAAATGTAGGCAATTCCATGCTGTGGAAACTTGTCGTACAGCGAAGCTGTCGCCCCTTCCGTCAGAAAAAGAAGCAAGCAAAGCCAAGGAGGTTAACCAAACTCACGTCTGGTTTGCTACCCTGCACTGAGGGACAGGATAAAGGGGCGAAAAGAGAGACAGAAGAAAATACAGGGATGAACAGAATCACAAGCATACTCGGGGACGCATATCCAGTCATCCAGGCCACTGAGATCTGTTTATCTTAAGTATTTCAGTAGCGCTTTGGTAGCCGTCTAAGCCCTAGACGCACAAGCCTATGTCCTCGAATCTTGTTTACAGAAAGTGGTCTCGAGTCCAGATGGTCCAGAAACATCCGGAGTGGGCGTCGATGGTTGTCATAGCGAGCGCAGCTGCACAAGACGTGTTCATTTGTTTCTTCGGTTCCGCAGGAGTCCCATGTAGAGGTGTCCGCCATACCGATGCCACCTAAGTACGCTTTTGTGAATGCAACACCCATGGAAAGGCGGTATAACAGCGGCGCATCGGAGAGGGAAATTCGGGATGGTAGCTGTAGCTTCAGCGAAGTATCAAGTTTGTGTAGCTGACACCTTTGGAAGCTAGGAGACGACCAAAACGTGCGTGTAAGATTCTGAGCCAGAAAATAAAGTTGTCTTGCCGCATCAGTCCTTGATAGAGGGATCGGAACTACTGTAGTTTCTTCATGGGCTCAGTGAGCTGCGTCGTCGGCTAATTGATTACGGGTATACCGGTATGTCCTGGTAGCCACTGATATATAATGCCGTGTCCTCTTGTTCGAGCTTTATGGTGACAGTTTCTTATTTCATACACCACTTGCTCGTTAGTCCTCTTACGTAGGGCAAACTGCCAACTCGGAAGTGCTGCCTTTGAGTTGCAGAATATAACCCATTTGCGCTGTCGCTTTTGTACGATGCATTGTAGAGTGGCTCTCATAGTAGCAAACTCTGATGCCGCAGATGTCGTTACATGCGACAATTTAAATTTCGTTGTCATTGCTGCAGCCGGAATTACAGCTGCACGTGATGAGCTGTTGGATGAGACCTATTC